>JAMKPZ010003142.1:0-32494 GCA_024699675.1 Amphibolis antarctica
TATATTGGGGTTTAATATCCTTTGAAACTCACGAGAGGGCACAACATTATCCTCTAAATAAATTCTATGCTAGCAGATGGTAGGACTTATACCCTTGATATCTGCCATAGTCCAGCCAATAGCTTCTTTAAATTCCTTCAGCAAATCCAACAAACTCAGCTCTTGATCTCTAGACAAATTATTAGCAAAAATCACTGAAAAGGTTTCATGTTCTCCCAAAAATCCATATTTTAAATTGTCGGGTAAAGGTTTCAACTCTAGGGAAGGAGCTCCTAAAGTTGGGAGTTCGTGTGGAGGGTTGGTTGGAAGATCCCAAACTTGGTTCTCCACATCCTCTTCTCCAACGATTTCTAAAACTACAAAATCTACTAGATAAATAAATTCTCTAATTCTAATTAAGACATCCTCGATCTTCCCTTGAGGGTATCTTAAAGACCTATCAGCTAACTGTATAATGGTCTTAGTGGCCACCAGGCCATCTAGTCCCAAAGACTCAAAAACACTACTAGGCATTACATTGATTTCGGCTCCCAAGTCTATGAGAGCTTTGTCCAATGTTTGATACCCAATAGTGCAAGAAATTAGTGGAGTGCCTGGATCATCTAACTTAATTGGAAGTTGAGTGGTGAAGGGAGAAAGGCTCTCTTAACAACTTCCCTAGTTCTCTTCTTTGTACACGACTTCGTTAGAAATTTAGCACAATTAGGCATTTGTTTTAATAGATCTAGAAGAGGTATGTTAACTTGAATTTGTTCAAAAATCCTTTTAATGTTATCATCTTTTATTTGCTCATTAGACTCTAGTCTATGAGGGTAGGGTGCTAATGCTATAGGCTGAGAAGGTTCTAGATGACTTTCATTAGGTTCTAGTTCTACTTCCTCTTCTTCCAAATTACTATGTTGATTTTCAATTTCTTCATTTTCCTTACTCTCTCCTCCTTGCCTATTTATCTCAATCTCTTCTCTAATGGGTGGGGTCTTATCTGTGACTACACCTGATCTAAGTGTCACACAGGCATCTACTGGACTACCCACTTCGCTTAAACTTTCCCAACTATTTTCATTATCATCTTCAATTATTACAAAATTTTCTAGGTTGGTTTCATGTTCTCTTTCTACATTATTTTGAAATTGGTGCTCTACCTCCTCACTAGGTTGGGTTGAAGGCTCTTCTAATCCAAAAAATGGATTTATCTCATAACCCCCTACTTCTACCTCCCTAGCTAAGTCTTCTAATTGTTCCCCTAAGGCTTGCACCTGAGTTATGATTCTACACTCTTTTTCCTTTGCTGATTCTTCATAAGTAATTGGTTGAGTGTAATAATTTTGACATTCATTTTCTTTATGATAGTAATTAATTGAATTAATGGCTTTTACTGTTTCATCTTCAGGATTTTGTAAGCATTCTTCTTCATTATGTCCTAACATTAAACATCTAGTGCATTGTTTTACAATCTCTGATGGTTGAGGAGGATAATAATAAAAAATACATTCAGTTGTGGTATGTCCCTCTACATGACATAAGTCATAATAGAGATGGCATCCATCTCCAAAGGCATAAAAATTATTCTCCATAATTGCCTCCTTTGAAGATGCACAACCAAATCAAACGTAAAGGCTCAATCCAAACCAACACGCAAGACCTATATTATATCGTGCCAAGTCCCCAGCAATGGCGCCAAAAACTTGTTCATGATTTTTAAGTTTTAAAATTTATAAACCACAAGTGTACAGTATCAGGAATAGATACTAGCAAGTACAGGTCAATCCGCAAGGAATTGGGGCTACCTAGATCTTAAAATGGCTTAGCTATCTATAAACTAGCACTAATCTGATCGGATTTTGGCTTAAATGCCAAGTTTACAGAATTTTATCTAATTAATCACTTAGCCAATGAATCTGAAATTTTTAGTCTATGTGTATCTTACAGATTTGAAACAGGAGAAAAATTGTGAAACAGAGAAAACGTCGAGACTAGGCTATACAATTATGTAACCGAAAATAATCCCAAAATTCGGAAAGCTTGTCTGCCTACGCCCTGATCTCTAAATCCTCATATCTTCTACTTTACTCATCAGAAAATACTGAAATCAGATATGGAGGTACGAAACACGATTTAGACATTAATAGTATTTTTTTTTATATTTTTATATGTCTATAATAAATTGAAAACAAGTGATAACAGAGGTAAATCGTGAATCGTTGCACTTCTGCGCCTGGTTACATATGCATTCGGGAACACTACAAAACCTTATTATAATGGAATGAAATTTCTCAGAGTTGAAGGAGACATGAAAACACACGAATATGGAAATTTTCAGAATTTTTTAACATTCAAAAGGCATCCAATCAAAAACGCTATGTCGGATTCAACGCAGAGAGCCAGTAAGGCGAATCCGAGAACACCCATATGGCATTTGCATCATATACGAACTTTTCACTCAAGATATATCAAAGATCTCATCATTGATTCATTCATAAACATAAAAAAATGATTTCCAAGCATCAAAAGTATCTGATCTTAAGGTTTCAGTAAGGAAATAATGGAGTTTTCAAGATGTAAAACAAAATATAACAAGAAACAATAGATCTACCTAAATAACAATAGAAAAACTTGCAAGAATCTAAATCTAACTATGAAAAACTATGAATAACCTAGATAAAAAGATAGATCAAGAATTGAGGAAGGAGTGGAGTGAAGAACTGAAGTTTGGAACCACTCACAACCAAGGAGGACGTGAGGGATGAAGGCAGCTAGGGTGATCGGCGACTTTGGAAGTGACTTGTGGAAGGAGATCTAGTCTGAAGTGGTGGTGGAAATGGCTAGACGTCTTCTTCCTCTCCTCAAGCTCTTGTGCTTCTCCCCTTGGAGGTGTGGAGGACGGCTGTGGAGGTGGTGCACGAGAACCCCAAAGGCAAGAGCAAAAAGCAAGAGAGCCCCCTTGGACAAACCCTAGGTGCTTATAAAGAGTCTTCATGTGTCTTTGCCCCTTTGATTTTTGATCCACCAGATGGGATTGAATCCCATCTGATCTTCCTCATTTCATCTCCAATAAAGTTAATTTTTCCTTGAACTTTGGTCTTTCATCAACAATTATTTATTACAATTTGTAAGAAATGGAGTTTACTTATAAATTGGTCAATTATTGAAATCCATGCCTAATATGGCCTTGATAGTTCTATTATGAGTCCATTTAACCAATAATAACCTAAAAAAATATGCAACATTTTAATCCAAACATTTGTCGAGGCCATGGTCAAGCTAGCAGACATCCAACGTGTTTTGACCAGTGGTCGACAAAAGACGACACTCCTAACCCTGCCCATCACGGTGACCAATCTTGGTCGTTACGAAAGGCTCGCTTCTAAGTGAGCCAGCTCGTCTGCCAAGACTTCTACCGGGCCATCCGTTGGACCTTCGACCGGACGTTGGCCGATTGCCTCTACCGCTGCCTCACCTTTCTCGGGCGGAGCCCCAAGCCTGAGCACGGTTGCTAGTGCATCATCCATGAAGACCCTTCTGACCTCCATGGGCGAATGCCTACGGACGACAATGGATTGGTTGAGCGCTCGGGATGACGTTCTTCTGTAGGTGATGACCCACGAGGACCAGTTGGATGGGCTGCTTGAGCGGATGGAGGCTTGGGAGGCTGAGCGGGAGTGCCAGAGGGCCGAGCGTCAGAAGGTTAGGCGTTGGAGGGACAACTACGTGGACTGACCTCATGTACCCTGCAATTTCTTTTTCTTGTCTATAATCAGAGAAAGTTACTTAAAATGCAATTTATATTTTTTCAAAAAAAATGTGTTTCCTATGTGGATTCTACACATAAGAATATTCACGTGTATATGAGTATATCCTATGGTAAAGTGTGAGAGACTAATACGGAGAGGGTACTCACAACGTGGTAGAAATGCCAGCTACTGACATAAGCTGGGTCGCTATAGTGGCCGCTGGTTGTTGATACTGGACAACCCGCTATTCCCTTCCGTCGATCAGGCTTACCTTGGTGCGATGTGGTGCTTTAGCCAGATCGCGCTTAGCGGCATCCAGCTCTTTGAGCTGGGTATTGCGTGGCCGAACCTCCTACGTTCGGTTAGCATCCTCATTTTGGGTGTGGCTAGGGATGTCGGCTTCCTCTGGGTAGCCGTGTCTCGTGAGCGGCTACCGGCTGATTGACCCGGCAGCCCACTTTCTCTCCATGTGACGTCTCGTTTGGCACGGGTCCTCGTAGTGGCATGTAGCTGTCTGAGCTGGGTGATGCGCGAGGGCAAACCTCCTTCGTTCCTGCAAGGAACGGTTAGCCTCTTGATGTTGGACACAACTGAGGTGCCAACTATCCATGGGCAGCCATGCCCCATAAGCGGCAACCAGCTGTGTACCCTCTCTTTCATCCGGCTATCACCCGGAAGCCCATGGGTTTCTGCCGACAGAACCGGCGAATGGACCGAGGTATAAAGAATTGAAAGTTGGTTTAGGGAGCGCATCACCACGTGGGGTGGATGGCTCGTTGAACGGAGTCGCCACCTTATTTTTGGGTAGAAAACAAGGAAAACCGGATGGGAAAGTGTCCTTCCACCATCGAAACGATAAAACCATGGGAATCACGTAAAATCGTGTAACATGAGAGAACAAGATATGGGGCTCAGGGTACTATTGGGGAAGGTGTTAGGCACCCCCAGACAGCCCAGGCAATCCCGGCCTCTCTCTGGCTCTAAAACGAAAAACTACGATATGCTGTCATATCCCCATACTAGAGATGAGAACTTGCATTATTACTTGGCTGGGGTTGGCAAGGATGCATGCCGGAGACGACATCTCGGAAATCTTTCTAGGGCATCGGGAATGTAGACTTACATTTCCTGGAGATCGGGGACCGGCTATCGATTTTTATACCGATTCGCTGGAGGTAGGCCGACTGATTCCCCAAATCATCTGCACAAAGATGGGTTTTTGGGGAATCGACGGCCGGTTATTTGTACCAGCTTACCGGCGGCAAGCCTGTTGGTTCCCCGAACCATGTACGCAAAGATGGGTTTTCGGGGAACCGGTGGCCGGTTATTTATACCGGCTTGCGGGCGGCAAGCCGGTTGGTATCCCGAACCATTTGTGCAAAGATGGGTTTTCGGTGAACCGGTAGCCAGTTATTTATATCGGCTTGCCGCCTGCAAGCCGGTTGGTTCCCCGAACCATCTATGCAAGGATGGGTTTTCAGGGAACCGGCGGCCAGTTATTTGTACCGACTTGCCGGCGGCAAGCCGGTTGGCTCCCCGATTCATCTATGCAAATGTTGTCCGTTAAAGCATGGGGGTTTTAACAGAGGGCTTGTATTTTCCAGAAAACTAGAATTGTCGGGTTGTGCTTCTTTGTACACCCGAACGACCACCGCCGACTTCCTTGCCGGAGGTGTCATCCTGGAAATCTTTCTGGGGCATCGGGAGGGTAGACTTACGCCTCCCGGAAAAGAAACGGCCATCGCCAACTTCCTTGCTGGCGGTGTCATCCCGGAAATCTTTCCGAGGCATCGGGACGGTAGACTTACTCCTCCCAGAAAAGACATGCGAAGATCGAGTGAAAATGCGTAAAAACGCGTTGGGAAACTCAGAGTTTCCATGTAAAAGGGCCCAACGAAAGGGTCGTGACCGAAACAAACTTGACCATGCCAGGTGGATTCACCGGTCAGGAGGGTGGCCGCTGATACCTTCGAACGTATTTCCAAAGGAATGATACTCGGGACCGTCCTCCGACCGTCCCCTTGCAAGGGAAAGGTGTTACATGGTCGGGGCTCGAGAAAACATCGTAAAGGGGTACGTAAAAACGGCGAGGGTGGAGGAAGGGCTTACCTACAGAGGGTCATTAGCGGTGATCGGGAGTCCTCGCTCCGGTGCGGCAAATGGGCGTCGGGACCATGAGCGTCTCCCTTCCTTCAGAACCTCCTGTCAGCGTCTTCTCCGAGGGGCGGAAGCGAGCATCACCAGTGTCCGAATGAAGGTTTCTTCAAGGGGTGGAAAGCTTAGTGAATGGGGTGGGGGGCCGCTTCTTTTATAAGGGGTCGCCTTCATTTTTTGGGGCCCCCGAAGATGGAAGCCGGCGTGAATCCCGGTTTGATTATGCGGTTCATGTAATTGATTGATTTGCGAGATTTAAGTGATTAAATCTCGTTGTATCTCCTAATTGATTCGGCTTGCCTTTCCGGGTACTTACCCGACAGCCGCTATGTGGCAAACGGAAGCCAACTGGTCCCCCGAACATTTGCGCCAATGGGGATTTTGGGGGACCAGTTGCCGCTTCCTTGAAGCAGCTTGCCAGCGGCCAACCGAGTGATTCCCCCAACCTTTTGTGCAAGTTTGGGTTTTTGGGGACCGATTGCCGCTTCCTTGAAGCGGCTTGCCAGTGGCTAGTCGGGTGATTCCCCCAACCTTTTGTGCAAGTTTGGCTTTTTGTGGACCGGTTGTCACTTCCTTGAAGCGGCTTGCCGGCGACTAGTCGGGTAATTCCCCCAACCTTTTGTGCAAGTTGGGGATTTTGGGGACCGGTTGCCGCTTCCTTGAAGAGGCTTGCCGGTGGCTAGCCGGGTGATTTTCCCTTTAAATTTCACTTAAGCATGGGGTCAATAGAATGCCCCTCCCTAGGCGAGGTTGAATGACTTTGGAGGAAGGAAACCGACATCCTAGGGTTGAATGACCCGACATGCGTAAACAGTGAGGCTCGCGAGATTTCACACTTTTCTGAATTATCTATCATTGGTCAGAAAATGGAATCAGACTTACACTCTCGGTCACTTGACCGAGGGATGCCATAGTGCTAGCCAGTTGGTTGCATGGCAGCCACCTTGTGGGTGCTGGCGACCAGGTAACGAGGTGGAAAGCGTTTGCATACCGTGTCCGGAGGCTGTGTCAGCATTGCGTTGTACTTCTCCCACGTCTTAGCTGTTAGCCGGCTAGTTACGCGGCAACCACCTTGTGGGAGCCGGCAACCGGGATATGATGTGAAAGCTTCACATGTTTCTTTTCCTAAAGCTGTCAAGGTAGTGAATAGTCACATTATACTTTTTGTGACATTACGTTCCGTCCGACTGGTTACGCGGTTGCCGCCTCGCGGGAGCCGGCCACCGGCTAGTGATGTGAATGTTTTCACGTGCTTGCTGCAGCTTTCTTGATTTTCATTCAACTTTTTCAGTTTCCGTGCAACTTTATCGTTCCCGTGCCATGACCGTACCTTTTCAAAGTTGTCAAGAATCATTTCAGCTTTCTTGATTTTTGTGCAACCAATTTTTGAACCGGTTGCCACCTCAAGTTAGCCGGAAACCGGTTGGTGATGTGAATGTCTTCACGTGCTTGTTGCAGCTTTCTCAATTTTCGTTTACCTTTTTCAGTTTCTGTGCCACTTTATCAGTTCCCGTGCCATGCTCGTACCCTTTTCAAAGTTGTTAGGAATCGTTTCAGCTTTCTTGATTTTTGTGCAACTGGTTTTTGAACTGGTTGCCGCCTTGGGTAAGCTAGAAACTGAGTGCCAAATTTTCTACAAATAGAGGGTGAGGGCATTTGAGATTTCTTCATCTCCTCTTCTAGATCTCATTCTTCACTTGGGTTCTTCTCTTTGATTTTCCTCTGTTTCTCTTGCGTTGATTTTACTCTTCCACCATCTTCATGCCTCACACAAAGAACATTACGGGGCATGTCCGACGAGGTTCGAATAGCACTTCTTGAGTTAGATGCGCCGCCTACTGCTGCAAACTGTTCTCACTGCCGGTTGTGGATGCGGCTGCCAGGTATGTCAGAGGTGGCAGCTGGTTGTAGGCTGGTTGGATGGTGGGGTGTGTAAGTATTCGGGCGACATGCCGCAGATGGGGCTGAGTCATTTTCTGGTTTTCGGGCATTTCTTCTAGTGAATGATGAGCTGGTCATTCCATGGTTCTGAGACCGAGGGGATGCGGTTGGACCTGCTCGTCATGTGTGCATCGTGTGTGCCTTGTGTGACGTGTAAGTCATAAAAGGGAATTTAACGAGGAAAGGAGCGTACCTGTCCGAACCTGATCTCTAGATCGGTTGGTGGAGAGTTGGACGGGGACGTCGGTCACCGACTTGTCTAAAGGCGGCAGCCGTGATGAGTCCCGCTCATGTTCATCCTTCACGGTCATTGGGGAATTGGCTTCTTGGTTGGCTTGTGGGACGTTGGTCTAAGAAGCCGGTAGACGGTCTGTCTAGAGGCGACGGTCGCGTGGAACCCCGATCAAGTTGATTTTTTGTGACCGTGTGGAGCCACCTCGTTGGGTTTCGCCATTGGCAGCTGCCGAGTGTGCGAAACGAGACGGAGCGGCAAAATGCCCCTAGTTCTGCCCCGAGGTGCATGTCTTCTAGAGGAGATGGCGGGTTTCCGATTGAAAGTGCCGGCAACTGGTTGGATAGCGCCGATGACCGGATGAAACCCCCAGAAGAGGTTGGTTATTCCGTGCCGTGGGGGGGACCGGTCTGAAAAAATCAACAGCCGGCCCATCTGAAGGCGGCAGCCGCGTGGATCCCCGGTCGAACTCATTTTTCTTGGTCTTTGGGGGGCCAGTCCAAGAAGGCCTCAGCTGACCCATCTGAAGGTGGCAGCTGCGTGGATCCCCGGTTGAACTCATTTTTCTTGGTCTTTGGGGGGCCAGTCCAAGAAGGCCTCAGCTGACCCATCTGAAGGCGGCAGCTGCGTGGATCCCAGGTCGAACTCATTTTTCTTGGTCTTCGGGGGGCCGGTCCAGGAAGGCGGCAGCCGCGTGGATCCCTGGTCGAACTCATTTTTCTTGGTCTTTAGGGGCCGACCCATCTGAAGGCGGTAACTGCGTGGATCCCCGGTCGAACTCGTTTTTCTTGGTCTTTGGGGGGCTGGTCCAGGAAGGCAGTAGCCGGCCCATCTGAAGGCGGTAGCCACGTGGATCCCTGGTCGAACTCGTTTTTCTTGGTCTTTGGGGGGCCGGTCCAAGAAGGCGGTAGCTGGCCCATCTAGAGGTGGCAACCGCGTGGGTCCCCGGTCGAACTCATTTTTCTTGGTCTTTGGGGGGCCGATCCATGAAGGCGGCAGCCGCATGGATCCCCGGTCAAACTCATTTTTCTTGGTCTTCGAGTGGCTGGTTCAGGAAGGCGGCAGTCGGCCCATCTGAAGGCGGCAGCCGCGTGGATCCCCGTTCAAACTCGTTTTTCTTGGTCTTCGGGGTGGGCCGGTCTAGGAAGGCGGCAACCGACCCATTTGAAGGTGGAAGCCGCATGGATCCCTGGTCGAACTAGTTTTTCTTGGTCTTCGGGGGGCCAGTCCAGGAAGGCGGTAGCTGGCCCATCTGAAGGTGGCAGCTACGTGGATCCCCAGTCGAACTTGTTTTTCTAGGTCTTCGGGGGGGCCGGTCTAGGAAGGCGGCAACCACGTGGATCCCCGGTCGAACTCATTTTTCTTGGTCTTCGGGGGGGCCGGTCTAGGAAGGCGGCAGCTGCGTGGATCCTCAGTCGAACTTTTCTTTTATGGGTAGAACTTCTTCAGCTGCGACAAATTGACCAGGCCGAACTCTTGTTGTGTGGCTTCATCAAAAAGGTAAACGGCTCCCCCGCTGAGGATCTTGGTGATGACGTATGTGCCACACCAGTTTGGGGAGAATTTTCCCGTTGAACCTGTTGGAAAAATGAAGCGAAGGACTAGATTACCGGGTTTAAGGAGTCGGGGACGCACCTTCTTGTTGTAAGCCCTTGCCATTTTTCTTTGATAAGTCTGGGCGTGGTTCAACGCCCTCAACCTTCTTTCGTCAAGGAGGTTCAGTTGTAGTAGGCGCGATTCTGACCACTAATCATCAGAGTCCATTGCTTCTTTGAGGATGCGAAGGGATGGAAGTTCTACTTCCACTGGCAACACTACTTCAGACCCGTATACTAGCGAGTACGGCGTTGCTCCGGTAGCAGTCTGCAGGGATGTCCGGTAGGCCCAGAGTGCGTACGGGAGTTGGTCGTGCCAATCTTTGTGTGTTCGGACCATCTTCTTGAGAATCCGGACTAGCGTCTTGTTAGCTGCTTCGACTGCTCCGTTCATTTGTGGCTGGTAGGGGGATGCCCTTAGGTGACGGATGTGACACTTCTTGTGATAGCTGGTGACCTGCTTGGCTGTGAAGTTGGTGCCGTTATCAGTCACTACCTCGAAGGGGATGCCATACCTGGTGACGATGTTGTTGCGCAAGAACTTCTGGGTGGCGGCTACCGTGACTGTCTTGTAGGATACTGCCTCCACCCACCTAGTGAAGTAATCGATGGCCACCAGTATATACCTGTGTCCATTGGTGGCTGTCGGCTTGACCTCACCTACCACGTCTAGAGCCCACATGGAGAATGGCCAAGGAGAAGCCATGTTGTATAATTCCTTAGGGGGCGTGTGGATGAGGTTTCCATGTACCTGGCATTGGTGACAGCGATGGGTGTACGCGGTGCAGTCTGCTACCATTGTGCTCCAGTAGTAGCCTTGGAGCATGATCTTTTTCGCCAGGAGGATCCTGTTCATGTGGGATCCACAGACAACTTCATGGAATTCTTGCATAACCATACATGCCTTAGGCAAGGTTACGCATTGGAGAAGAGTCTGGTTGTGAGATCTTTTGTAGAGCTGTCCCTTGCTGAAGACGTAGCCGGCTGCCAGTTTTGACAACATACGTCTGTCTTGGGTGGTAGCCTCTGGGGGGAACTCTCTGGTCTCCAAGAAGGCTTGTATATCTGAATACCATGGGCAGTCCTCTTGCTGTGAGTTCCCCAGGTTATCGTGTGGGGACCTATGATCTGTATTGTTTGGTTCGTCAGTCGGAACCGGTTCTCTGTGTTGGTCAACAATCTGCTGGTTGCTAGTGCAACTATCCAGAGGCAAAGCTGTGGGTCTGGCGTTGGCCTATCTAGGGACTTCTGTAAGGCGGTAGACATCCTCGCTGTAGGCTAGTTGGTGAAGTGTTGTGACTTCTATAGCAATGCTCTACCCTTCCGTGACCGCTACCCATGAGGCTAGGATGGCTAGAGCATCTACGTATGGGTTATGCTTGCTGCTGATGTGTTGGAAGTGGACAAACCGGAAGTCTCTTGCTAATTGTAGTACGAGTTCCTGATACGGTTGAAGCTTGGGGTCTCGGGTTTTCCATCTATTGAGGGTTTGAGAAATTACTAGCATGGCGTTGCTGAATACTTGCAGATGGGTAACCCGGAGATCCAGTGCAAGTCATAGCCCCATGATACAGGCCTCGTATTTTGCCTCGTTGTGTGAGCATGTGAAGAGAAGCCGCTTGGCTATGGGTAGCATCCTTCCTTGAGGATCCACTAAGACGACCCCTACCCCGCGACCTTTGGTATTGACTGCTCCATCAAAGTACAAGGTGTGGGGTTTTGGTTGGTCAGGGTCTAGTTGGTCCAGATCTGGTTGGTCTGGATTCAGCTCGTTGATCGCGAAGATGGGCTCATCAGGCAATAAATCTTCCAACGGTTGGTAATCTGGCAAGGGCTGGTGGGCCAGTTGGTCAACCATGGCTTGGGCCTTCATCGATTTCTAGGATACGTACCGGATGTCGAATTCTACGAGGAGCATTTTCCATTTCATGCGTTTGCCTACCAAGGCCGGTTGATCGAAGAGGTAGCGCAGGGGATCTAGGCAGCTGAGCAACAAAACTGGGTAGACCACCAGGTAGTGTCATAGCTTTTTCACCGTCCAGACCAACGAGAGAGAGTACTTTTCAATCAGCTCATATCGTTCTTCTACTTCGGTAAACTTTTTACTGAGGTAGTATATGGCATGCTTGATTCTACCAGTGATGTTATGCTGGCCAAATACTGCACCCATGGAGGAAGCTATTACTGACATGTACAGGAAAAGTGGTCGTCTAGGGTGAGGTGGCACGAGAATCGATGGCCGGGACAGGTGATGCTTGATGTGGTCGAAGGCGACTTGGCATTCTGTTGTCCACGTGAAGCTGGTGTTTTTCTTCAACAGTTTGAAGAAAGGCTCGTAGATCAGCGTGAGGCGCGAGATGAAGCGCGCGATGTATTGTAGCCTTCCTAGCAAGCTCCATATCTGTTGTTCTGTTTGTGGAGGAGGCATGTCTAAGATTGCTTTTGCCTTGTCGAGATCTACCTCGATGCCCTGTTTGCTGATGATGAAGCCGAGGAGCTTTCCGGTGGTGGCCTCGAATGTTGATTTTGACGGGTTCAATCTGAGCTTGTACTTCCTTAGGTGATCGAACAATCTTCTTAAGTGCTTGAGATGCTGCTGATGAGTGCGTGCCTTCACTACCATGTCGTCGACGTAGACTTCGACTTCTTTGTGCATCATGTTATGGAAGAGGGTGGTCATGGCTCTTTGGTAAGTAGACATGCATTTTTGAGCCCGAATGGCATCACCCTGCAACAGAAGACGCTCCAAGGGGTTGTGAATGCGGTCTTCTCCTTGTCTTCCTCTACCATGAGGATTTGATTGTATCTGGAGAATCCGTCCATGAAGGAATATACCCCGTACTTGGCAGCATCATCTACCAAGACATCTATGTGTGGTAGTGGGAAGTCATCCTTGGGGCTAGCTTTGTTGAGGTCTCAATAGTCGACATACATGCGTACTCGCCCGTCTTTCTTTGGGACGGGTACCATGTTTGCCACTCATTCTGGATAGAAGACAGGCTGGAGGAATCAGATGTTTAACTACTTGTGGACTTCTTCCTTTAGCTTCTAGGCCCATTCCTGTCTCATTTGTCGAGCTTTTTGCTTCACAGGTCAGGCTTCCGGTTTGAGGGGTAGTCGGTGGACTGCAACTTGTTCATCCAAACCAGGCATGTCTTCATAATCCCACGCAAACACCTCTACGAATTCACGCAAGAGTGTGAGGAGCTATTGCCGGTAGGGCTCGGGCACTTCTTTGCTAATTTTTGTTTCTTTTGGATGTTGTTCATCCCCAAGGTTTACAAGTTTGATTTCATCAGTAGATGTCATGCCAGTAGATTCGGGTGGTTGGACCCATGGGCCTTCTTCTTCAAACTCTTGATAAGGATCATTGGTGTCTTCTGTGACTTGTTGACCCTCGGGCTGAAAAGGCATTGGATGATGGACCTGGTGGGAGCGGTGCCCGTGGTTTTTCGGTTGGGTGTCGGGACCAGCTGCTAGTTTGAGGTAGTGGTGAACCTCGGGAGTGCTTCCAGGGAGACGGTGGTGGACCTACCGTACCTGTCTACCTGAGGTGTCATGCTGTCGGACTCCATCTATTGTTCTGGCCGCCGAGCGCTTAAGGAGGATGAGGGGCAGAATGCCCCTAGTTCTGTCCCGATGGGTGGAGCTGGTTGCCTGGTGGACAGGAGGCGGGAACCGAATGGAGCCCCAGACGGAAAGGCAGCAGACTGGTCGCATTCGCCTGCTTGAGTGATTGTGGCAAAGGAGGGGCAGAATGCCCTTAGTTCTGCCTCGTGATGTTGGCCAGTATTCTATTTGTGGAAGATGTTGCCTAGACTGAGTAGGCTGGCTGTTCCGACTCCATGACGTGGCGCCCCTGATGAGGGTTGATGGTTTTCGGTTGATTTAATTGGTGCCTGGGGGATCCATTGTCTACTAGGCCGAGCGAGAGACTTGGTATGATTGCCAAGCTCCGGTTGACTTGGCCGGGTTGCCAAGTCAGTGGCTGCTGAGGACGTAGCTGCCGACGCACTTGTGCGTGGGATGCCAAGCGCTGCTGTTGAAGGAACGAGTTCCGGCATGAGTCACCCGGAAGCCATCAGGCTTGCTTCTTGATGTTGATGACCTGCAAGCCTGGAGTGTCCCCACCTAGGTCATTAGGTGGGTGTTGCAGTGCTAGGTTGAAGGAGAGGGGGAAGGAGCACACCTTGTCGTCTCCTTTCCCTGTACAAACCAGTCGGACGCAACGTCTGTTTCCAAGGTTCCTCCCTGTAGAATGGGTGATGGTGAGGGAGGTTGGTGAAGGGCTGGATCCTCAGTGCATACCGGGGATTCTCCAAATAGTTGCAACAAACCGTCCTTTGGCTCCTGGCTTGGCTGCGGGTTGTCCTCCGAGGGTTCCATGTGCCTAGACAGATAGTCGAAGGCGGCTGGGTTCGGGAGACCTGGTGGTGAGGTGACGGCCAGTTCTGGTGTCGGTTGTTGTGACTCGAAGGCACTACAGCAGCTACAGATTATCTCGGGTGGTAGTAGTTCTCCGCTAGTATGACAATGACCTCCCCTTTCCATAGGAACTTAGGCATCCTATGAAGGGTGGAAGGCACAATGGAATTTTGGTGGAGAAACGGGTGGCCCAGGATAAGATTGTAGCTCGGGGGAATGTCTACCACGTGCACAGGAACCTTGAAGGCAGTTGGTCTGATGACGAGGGAGAGGACGACTTCACCTTTGGCTTCGTGAAGAGTGCCGTCGAACCCTCTCATCACCCAGTCGGTGGGGAGCAAGTCCTATTCTTTGATTCTCAGCTTGTGCAAGACTTGTAGCAGGCACAAGTTTAGCCCGGATCCATCGTCGATCATTACCATGGGGATGTAGAGTCCTTGTATTGTACCCGAATGTACAGGACAGGTTGTGGTCGGTTCCGACCAGTGAGAGGTCTAGATCTGAGAAGTAGATGAAGGAGGGGACCATTACTGTGGCCACCATTCCTTCTATGGCCCCGGGAGCGAGACCTTGGTCCACTTTGGCTATCTGCAGCGCTTTGAGGAGAGTTTCCCAGTGCTCGGTAGAGGATCGGAGCAAATCCCATAGGGAGATGTCTACCCGTATCCCTTGCAGCTGGATTGATAGGTTCGAGAGTGGCTGCGACTGGGTGGCTGATGCTGAGGAGGCGGCTGTCGGTACTGCTGACGCGGCAGCCGGTTGTCGATTGCCGGTTGAAGTTTGTCCTGCTATTCCTAGGATGGAGATCCCTCCAGGGCGCGACTTTGGCTGATATACCTGGCCAAACTTGGTTATAGCCGTACATGTGGATGGCTGTTCTATCCCTTTGCCATTGTGTTTTTCAGAAGTGAGTGTGGCCAGTGGGGAGGGCCTGGTGAATTGTTGCTTTGCCAGGTGTGCTTGGAGTGGTGCCAGCGTTGCAGTCGCTGGAGAGACCGTGCCAGTTGAAGTGCCGGTCGTGGGGGTAAAGCAGGCGGCCGAGGTTTGGGGATTGGAGGTACCGCCGGGATGACTGCCCTGACTGGGGCAGCGGGTGAGTAGAGAATTACCTTGGGTTGAGCCCGTATGGTTGTCCCGGCGACCCACTCTCTTGACCCGAATGAAGAATTTTCCTGCAGGTGGGGATGACGCCTATTGCGGTGTAGGATTTGAAGACTTCCTCCTTCTCTGGTGGCCGTTGATGGTGAGGATGGAGGTCCGGAGTTGTTGGTAGTATGGCTGGAGCTCCTCCAGCATCGGTGGATGGTCGGCTGGACGGATGAGGTTGACGGGGTTCAGCCAGGGAGTTCCTGCATCCAGCGGCCATGCCGAAGGGAGGGATCTTCTTGTCCCTTGTTCGTGCCTGGTTGGATAGGCAGAAACCGGCTGCATAGGCCGGAACCCTTCGAGTGAGTGCCTCCTTCGGGCACCTAAGAAGATAGTACTCACCTGGGAGTTTCCCGTATGATTTGGGAATGTATGTTGGCTCAGCTTGGGGGGTACGGGAGGCTGTTGAAGCTCAATGGTGCTCAAGTTGATAAGCCTCTAAATAGCTTGTCTCAACGTCCGGCAATGATCCGTAGCATGGCCGGCGGACCTGTGGTATTCGCAGTACTGCTATGAATTGTACTAGACAGGAAGAACAGCTAGAGGTGGCTTGATAGGGGGGAGTGTGAGCAACGCCTGGGTCGGCGGAATACCTGGCTCAGCGGTTCAGAGAGTGGCGTGTATTTCGTTATGTGTGGCTGTTGCAGCTGCAGGGCAGCTGGCGTGGTCCACGTTGTTGCTGATCAGGGCGTTGTCGGTTAACGCCTGTGCGATCTCCATTTTGTCCCTAGTTTCTCTGTTGAGAAGTTGTCGGGGACGTTGCCTGCCACTGCCGACGGGCTGGTGGATCGGATGCGACTGCCGGGTGTGGAGCCTTGGGTCTCCAAGGTTGTTGATTCGGGGCCGCTCGGGTGGTGTAAACCGATTGCTGAACCGGAGTGATTGCTGACGTATGGTACTCCTAGGCTAGGGCGTACACCTGTTGTGGTTGGTATGGTGGTGGTGGTGCTGCCACAATGGTTACAGGAGACGGATAGATGTTGTCATTCCTCCGGGGGCTGCGGTTGTTCCCATGTTGTCTCCCATGGCCAGTGGTCGGGGATGTATGTTTGCTCCTAGGTTGGCTTCAAATGGAAGAGCTGAGAATCTCCTTGACTTCTCTCCGACGGCAAGCCTATTGTTTCCCTGAACCATCTACACAAAGATGAGTTTTTGGGGAACTGGTGGCTGGTTATTTATACCGACTTGCGGGCGGCAAGCCGGTTCGTTCCCCGAACCATCTGCGCAAAGATGGGTTTTCAGGGAACCGGTGGTCAGTTATTTATACCGGCAAGCCGGTTGGCTCCCCGAATCATCTGTGCAAGGATGGGTTTTCAGGGAACCGACGGCTGGTTATTTGTACTGGCTTGCTACCGGCAAACTGGTTGGCTCCCCGAATCATCTGTGCAAATGTTTTCCTTTAAAGCATGGGGGTTTTAACAGAGGGCTTGTATTTTCCAGAAAACTAGAATTGTCGGATTGTGCTTCTTCGTACACCTGAATTTCCACCATCGGCTTCCTTGCCGATGGCGTCATCCCAGAAATCTTTCCGGGGCATTGGGAGGGTAGACTTGCACCTCCCAAAAAAGTAACAGGCACCGTCGAGTTGTCCATATTCGTACACCCAAACGGCCACCGCCGACTACCTTGCCGGCGGCGTCATCTCAGAAATCTTTCTGGGGCATTGGGAGGGTAGACTTACACCTCCTGGAAAAGAAATGGGCACCGTTGGGTTGTCCGTGTTCGTACACTCGAACAGCCACCGCCGGCTTCCCTACCGGTGGCATCATCCTGGAAATCTTTCCGGGGCATCGGGAGGGTAGACTTACGCCTCCCGGAAAAGACATGTGAAGATCGAGTGAAAATGCGTAAAAACTTGTTGGGAAACTTAGAGTTTCCACGTAAAAGGGCCCAACGAAAGGGTCGTGACCGAAACAAACTTGACCGTGCCGGGTGGAGTCACCTGTCGGGAGGGCGGCCACTGGTACCTTCGGACGTATTTCCGAAGGAATGATACTCAGGACTGTCCTCCGACCGTCCCCTTGCAGAAAGGTGTTACATGGTCGGGGCTCGAGAAAACATCGTAAAGGGGTATGTAAAAACGGCGAGGGTGGAGGAAGGGCTTACCTGCAAAGGGTCATTGGCGGTGATCGGGAGTCCTCGCTCCGGTGCGGCGAACGGGCGTCGGCACCATGAGCATCTCCCTTCCTTCAAAACCTCTAGCCGGCATCTTCTCCGAGGGGCGGAAGCGAGCGTCACCAGTGTCCGAATGAAGGTTTCTCCGAGGGGTGGAAAGCTTAGTGAATGGGGTGGGAAGCCGCTTCTTTTATAAGGGGTCGCCTTCCTTTTTTGGGGCCCCAGAAGATGGAAGCCGGCATGAATCCCGGTTTGATTACGTGGTTCGCGTAATTGATTGATTTGCGAGATTTAAGTGATTAAATCTCGTTGTATCTCCTAATTGATTTGGCTTGCCTTTCCGGGTAGTTACCCGGTAGCTGCTACGTGGCAGACGAAAGCCGACTGGTCCCCTGAACATTTGCGCCAATGGGGATTTTGGGGGACCGGTTGCCGCTTCCTTGAAGCAGCTTGCCGGCGGCTAGCCGGGTGATTCCCCCACCCTTTTGTGCAAGTTTGGGTTTTTGGGGACCGGTTGCCACCTCCTTAAAGCAGTGTGCCGAGTGATTCCCCCAACCTTTTGTGCAAGTTGGGGATTTTGGGGACCGGTTGCCGCTTCCTTGAAGCGGCTTGCCGATGGCTAGCCAGGTAATTCCCCCACCCTTTTGTGCAAGTTGGGGATTTTGGGGACCGGTTGGCGCTTCCTTGAAGTGGCTTGCCGGCAGCTAGCCAGGTGCTTTCCCCTTTAAATTTCTCTTAAGCATGGGGTCAACAGGCTGATTGACCTGGCTTGCTTATTTTCTTGCACACTTATTCACACATTAGTCCCCCTAAGTGGGGAGGAAGTGTTGTTTCCTCCCCTTATCTATGAGCACAAGTAGTAATGTGTGTGAAGGTGTTGAGACATTGTATTATGGCCCATCCTCCTGTATTCTGCCTTGTTGGTACTGTAAAGGTGGTGGATGCCAAGTCTATTCGCCAAAATTCTATGAACTGAAATATTGGCATGTAGGAGGTAAGGGGATTTTTAAATGGCTACCCATGTTAGAGTCCGCGCAAGGTGGCTGTTCCAACCCTATGGTGTATTCTGAACCTATAGGGGAATGAAAGGTGGCTCACCTCACAACAAAAAGGAACTGCTGGACATTCATGTAGGTGGATTTGGTAAACGTGGTTCCTTTGTCCAGTGGAAGTGACCATAAGGCGACAAAGACAGGTCTAGAGGAGAGATCCGAAAGCTATCCTTTTGCCCATAGTTATGTTGATTCTTCCTCACAAGTTCGCTCAGGGGGTGCAAAGATTGCAGATAGAATAGTGCGGGTTCCGGAGCATCGGAACCCAAGGGTGGAAGTGACTTTCAACGGGATGCCAAGCCCAATGCTGCTGAGGACATAGCTGCCAGCGGGTCTTGTGTGAGGGATGCCAAGCCCTGTCTTGATGACTTAGTTGGGATGTCAAGCCCTAGGACTAGAGAAAAAGGGAGGAGTGGGTGTCGACAAATGGGTCTCGACACTTGGTTGTATTGGCAGACTTTGATGGGTTGCCAAGCCCTGAAGAGAGGGGATACTTGGTCAATTGCAACAAGCCGGGTATAGGACTGCCAATAGCCTATGGAATCCTAAAATCTACCCTTCCCTTACACAAGAGTCTGTATGCTTTCAGGACTCAGCAAAAAGTAACTTTTTTTTTTCTTTTTTTCTCTCTTTTTTATTTATTTTTTCATTGAAGGACTTTTAGTCACTGACTTTTCTTCTTCTTCATTTTTCCCTATTTCTTTTTTTCGTTTTCTTCCTTTTTGCTATTCCTTTTCTTTACAAAATAGAAGATGGAAATAAAATTGAATTTGAGAATGCTATTAGCCCTCCTCACGTGCTATTGGCAAGCAGAATAACCCAATGGTGTTGCAACTGGGTCCAAGGGGAACACCATACCTAGAGGGAGCCAAAGTTGCTAATCTCCCTCATTGTCGAGTGGCACTCGGGCTAGCTAAAAGAGGGAACTTGGATACTCATTCAGGGGGAGAAGTGATCTCCCACCGATATTTCGTAACCACTCAGAATCAGCAAGAACAATGGAGATAAGGACAAACCTGGATTACTCACTCTGTTTCACCTTAACATCATTGGAGTTAAAAAAAAAGTTTGGGTGCTCCGGTTTTTAGCGTAGTAACTCAGTTGTATGTGGTAATGCTCCTGGGGATGGTAGTTCGTCCCAGAGGTCTGGATAGCACTTCTTGAGCTGGATGTGCTGCCTGCTGCCACAAACTTTTCTCACCACCGGTCATGGATGTGGCTACCGGGTAAGGATGACACGGCGGTCAGTAGAAGACCAGTTGGGTGGTGGAGTCTGTAAAGCATTGGGGCAACAGGCTGTGAATGGGGTCCGGGTTATTTGTCGGCATCCCGCCGTTGCTTCTAGCAGATGGTGACCCAGATGTTTGCAGTGGTGACATTGAGTGGGGCACAAGTACTTTCCAACGGACTGAGACCTGGAACCCATGCCAATTCTCGAGGTGACGGTTTTGCTAGCCTTGTCGTCCCTCTTCCTTTACAGCACCAACGCGGTAGGATGACCGGAAGGATGGACCTGCTTATCGTGCGTGCATGGTGCGACGTGTGAGTTGTAGGAGAGGATTCATCAGGGGAAAGGGAGCATACCTGTCGGGGGGGTAGGCCTCCCAGTCAGTTGGCAGAGGGTCGGTTGGATACATCGGTGGTTAGCCTATCTGAAGCGGCAACTGCGATGTGCTCTAGTCGAGTACGTGACGTGCTTGTCACGTATGCCTACTTGAGGAACGAGGACCCCTGAGCTTCGCCAGCTGCTCAGACTATCGAGCACGTGAAGAGGGAAGAGGGGCAGAATGCCCCGGGACGCTGCTCCTCTATTGGTACGTGTGGAAGGCCATGTGGACGGGCCGGCAACAGCCTCTCCAAGAGGCGAAAACTAGATAGACTACCAGACAAGGAAACAACTAGTTGGTCACGTTCACTTGTCCAGGTGAGTGTCGCGGGGGAGGGGCAAAATGCCCCTAGTTCTACCCCACGATGTTGGCCAGTGCTTTGCTTGTTGAGGATGCTACTAAGACTAAGTAGGCTAGTTGTCTCGACTCCATCGTGCGGCACCCATGCTGAACGTTTTCGGCTATCGGATGATGGGAATGGGGACCAGATGGCTGCAACTCTGGCTTGTGCTGGGTGAAAGACTTGGTGTGATTGCCAAGTTGGTGGCTACTGAGGACGCAGCTACCAGCGCACTTGTGCATAGGATGCCAAGCCCGGTAGTGACGACTTCGTTGGGTTGTCAAGCCTTGTGGTGACGACTTCATTGGGTTGTCAAGGCCTGGCCGACTTGGTT
The DNA here is from genome assembly GCA_024699675.1 of Amphibolis antarctica. NCBI lineage: Eukaryota > Viridiplantae > Streptophyta > Magnoliopsida > Alismatales > Cymodoceaceae > Amphibolis > Amphibolis antarctica. The sequence continues at coordinate 20,673 of JAMKPZ010003142.1, forward strand.
AGGTTGCCAAGTCAGTGGCTGTTGTTGACCCCCATGATGGCTAACTTCGAAGTGTGATGGCAAGGGAAAGAGGGAGCTTACCTGCAAGGAGACACCGGCAATAGTCGGTGGTCTTTGCTCCGACGGGGCCACAGGACATCGGTGCTCCGAGTAGCTCTCCTCGGAAGTCACGGCTTCAGAATGTCGGAAAAAGCAAAAGGCCCTTCTGGTATGGAATAGAGGGCCCTTTATATAGGGAATTACCTTTCATTTTGGGTGATCCCAGGATGGAAACCCTACGTACATTTTGGTTTAATCCTGTGATCCACATGGTTGATTAATTACGAGATTTAAGTAATTAAATCTTGCCATATCTTTCCAGTAGATTTGAATTATTACCTGGGCGTCTAGCCGACAGCCATGGTTGGTTGGCCGGTTGCCAGGTAAGGGAGATTGGCATGTGCTAGAATATAGCCAATGGTTTAGGGGAATAGGTCATGGCGGATAGCCGGGATTGTGGACCGGCTGATGATCCAGAGGCCATGTACTCTGCCCTAGAAGTTGAACTGCGCTTTGCCTATGGCCATCATAACCTCATGGCATTCGCCTTGCCTCCCCCATCTAGACAATGGTACTTCCGCCCTTGGATCCCATGTATTAGCCGAAGTTCCGCGTGGTCGGCTGTTTTCTCTCATCTGACATTTGAGGGCGTGTTAACAGGTGTACCTACATGTTGGAGGAAGAGTTCAGTACCGGTAGCCGGGGTTTTTTATCGGCGTGCCCTTGGCTGCACGGATGATTTACTCAGCCACCTGATAGGTGCTAAACACGGGTTTCAACACCAACGAAGTGTAACTTCACCGAGGGGAAGTTTGGGGGAACCAGCTGCCAGGGGTGTACCGGCCTGTCGGTGTGTGGCCGGTTGATTTACCTAGCCATTCGATAGATGTTAAGCGTGGTGGTGAATAGAATGCCCCTCCCTAGGCGAGGTTGTATGACCTCGGTGGAAGGAAACCGATGTCCTAGGGTTGAATGACCCTCCATGCGTAGGTGATAGATAACACGAGGCTTCACACTTTGTGAACATCCATCACTCATTAAGAGTGACATAAACTTTCCTGGAAGGTGTTTCAAGAGAAGTTCAGAGAGGATGCACTCTGAACTATGAGAGCCAGACTTATACTCTCGAAGGATTCATCGAGAGTTGCCTACGGGCTCCTCGTCACCTCATGTGGGTGAGCACAGACTTATACTCCGGGTATCTTAACCAAGAGCTGCCATGGTGGTGTGGACTTACACTTCTGGTTACCTAACCAAAAGATGTCTTACAGGGAGTTGGGCTTACACTCCCGATTACCTAACCGGGAGACGCCATAAAAGGGGATGGACTTACACTTCCGGTTCTCTAATTGGAAGATGCCTTGGATGTACCGGTAGGCCAGGTGGTTGAGCTGGAAAGTTCTCCTGGCCATTAACCAACGGGTATTAACCTTGTGTAGGCATGCAACACGTCTGCAGTCTGAAATCTGCATGGTTGTCAGCATAGGTAGTCGTCACATCACCTCCCTTTGATTTTCGGTTCGGATGGTTGCTTAACTGGTAGCCACCTTGTGGTTGCTGACAAGCCAGGTAGTCACGGGTAGGCACTTTTCATGTCATGTCCCGTTGATTTTTTCCTATAAAAGGGACGCAAGGGCACTCGCATTTCCCATCTCTTTGCGTGACTTGTAGCTCCAACTAGGGTTTTTTGGGTCCTTCCTTTGGTTTTCCAGGCGGTGGTGATGTCCATCCTCCCTTCCTTCCGGCTTTGCGCTTTGTCTCTTCGTCTTCTTCCCCGTTTCCCTGGTCTTGTCTGCTTTTTTGCCTTCCTCCCTATTTCACTTTCTTCTTGCCTCATCTTCCTCTTCCAGATGCCTTGGACAAAATATGTCACAGGGCATGTCCGACGGACAGCTGCCACCTCTCTTGACCCAGTGCGACATTGGCTCGAGACCCTACCCCCGACACTTAGGGATTTACTAGCGGAAGACCTCGCCTGTCCCGTCCACATAGAGGCCATTTGGTTGCAAGTGCCTTACTTGCTTATGGACAGGGGGTGTGACCCAACCTCTACCAATGCTATCTCCCAATGGTGGTTGTCGGAGCAGCGCGGGGACCTTGGGGCATCTGGTTCTTCTCTGCCAGAGGAAGGCACGGAAGGCGAGGGGTCAACGGAGGCTCCCTGCCAAGATTCGCGATGGAGGACATGCCATAACATGTTGGTTGGGAGGCATCGCTCCTCTTGGAATCCTTTGGCACATCGTTGGTGATTCCAGACGACACGGGGTCAGATGCAGAGTCTGTCCGCCTAGCCCTCCCGTGGAATTACCCAGGTGCCAGTTACGCTGAGGTGGAAGCTAAGGGCATCTCACCTCTCATCGCTGATCAAGACTTTGTTTTCCCTGTGGACGATCGCTTAGGGGGAAGTAGTATTTTGTATGGCAGGCTAGCTAACTTCGATCGGCTGTCGGATGTGGAGCGGCTGTTCGTCGCACAGGGGCTCCTCCAATTCGTCCGCGATTTATATCAGGTAGAGACCGTACCCAGCCTGGTTGCTGAGATGTACTTCAACCTATCCGAGGTGGAGTCACAACTTGTTCTCAACTTCTAGACACGTCCGACCGCACTTTCCGATGCACTCCTGCTCGAGGTGCTCGATTTCTGCTCTACCAGATTGGACATTTTTACTCCTCAGTCGAGCCTCCCTTGGAGCATCGGTGACATCAACGCAGTAGTTGCGGTGGATACCGGGTCAAACCGGTGTGTGGTCAAGACACGTGACTTGAACCCGGTCGCCCACCTCGTCTTGTTCGTCTTGAATAATACTGTCCTACCAAAAGGGGGACATTGGGACGAGGTGAGTGTGGCGACTTACCTCGCGACTTTTGTGGTGGTTACTAGTTGCTAGGTGAACTAGGCAACAGCGGTCCGGTGGCAGATGCGAAGCGTTATCAATCTGGGTTGGAGGCTTTCTAGCCAACTACTGTTTGGCGAGGCCATGGTCGAGTTGGCAGGCTTCCTACGCGTTTCAATGGTGGCTGGTAGAAGGTGACACTCTTAACTCAACCCTTCACAGTGACTGATCTTGGTCATTACGAGAGGCTCGCCAACTCGTCTGCCTAGACTTCTACCGGGCCATCTACCGGATCTTCAACAAGATGTCGGCCGACTGCCTCGACCGCTACCTCACCTTTCCCAAGCGGAGCCCCGAGCCCGAGCACGGCTGCTAGTGTGTCATCCACGGAGACCCTTCTAACCTCCATGGGTGAATGCCTACAGACGATGATGGACCGGCTGAGCACTTGGGACGACGTTCTTTTGCGGGTGATGACTCGCGAGGACCGGTTGGTTGGGCTGCTGGAGCGGATGGATGCTTGGGAGGCCAAGCGGGAGTGCCGAAGGGCTGAGCGTTGGAAGGTCGGGCACCGGAGGGACAGTGACATGGACTGACCTTATGTACCCTGCACTTTTTTTCTTATCTGTAATCAGAGAAAAATACTCATAATGTAATTTATCTTTTTTCATAAAAAAGGTGTTTCCTGTGTGGATTCTGCACATAAGAATGTTTGTGTGTATATGAGTATATCCTATGGTAAAGTGCAAGGGAGTGATACAGAGAGGGTATTCACGTCGCGGTAAAAATGCTGGATACCGGCATAAGCTGGGTCGCTATAGCGGCCGCTGATTGCTGATACCGGATAGCCTGCTATTCCCTTTCGTCGATCAGTCTTACCTCCGTGTGATGAGGCATTTTAGCCGGATCACGTGTAGTGGCGTCCAGCTCTCTAAGCTGGGTACTGCGTCGCCGAACCTCCTTCATTCCACGGAATGCGGTTAGCGTCCTCATTTTGGGTGCGGTTGCGATGTCAGCTTCCTTTGCCTCGCCATGTCTCGTGAGCAGCTACCGGCTGATTGACCCAACAACCATCTATCTCTCTGTTTGATGTCTCGTTTGGCATGGGCCCTCGTAGTGGTGTCTAGCTGTCTGAGCTGGGTGGCGCACGACAGTACCCCCTTCGTTCTGGTGAAGAACGGTTAGCGTCCTAGTATTGGATGCAGCTGAGGTGCCAACTTTCTATGGGTAGCTGTGTCTCATAAGTGGTTTCCGGTTTCTTTACCTGGCTCACTAATTTACCTGCACACTTTGTTCAAACATTAGTTCCCCTAGGTGGGGAGGAGGTGTCGTCTCCTCCCCTTGTCTATGAGCAGGAATAATAAAGTGTGAAGGTGTGGAGTTGTTGTATCATGGTCCATCCTCCTGTATTCCACCTTGCTAGTACTGTAAAGGCAATGGATGCCAAGTCTGTTCACAAAGATTGGACAAGTTAAGATCAAGGCCTGTAGGAGGTGACGGGGAATTTGAAGTGGCTGCCTGTGATAGAGTCTGCGCAAGGTGGCTATTCCAGCCCAATGGTGCTATCAAAACCTGTAGGGCAATGAAAGGTGGCTCGCCTCACAACCAAAAGGAACTGCTGGACATCCATGTGAGCGGACTTGGTAAACGTGGTCCCTTTGTCCAATGGAAGTGACCTAATGGCGACAAAGACAGGCCTAGAGGAGAGATCCGAAAGCTGTACTTCTACCCATAGTTATGCTGATTCTTCCTCACAAGTTCGCTCAGGGGGTGCAGAGATAACAGATAGAATAGTGTGGGTTCCGGAAACATGGGCATCGGAACCCGGGGGTGGAAGTGACTTTCATCGGGATGCTAAGCCCATTGCTGCTGAAGACGTAGCTGCCGACGGGTCTTGTGTGAGGGATGCCAAGCCCTGTTTTGACAACTTAGTTGGGACGTCAAGCCCTAGGACTAGAGAAAAAGGGAGGAGTGAGTGTCAAAAAATGGGTCCTGACACCCGATTGTATTGGCGAACTTCGATGGGTTGCCAAGCCCTGAAGAGATGGGATACTTGGTCAATCACAACAAGCCGGGTAAAGGACTACCAACAGACAGTGGAATCCTAAAATCTACCCTTCCCCTACACAGGAGTCTGTATGCTTTCAGGACTTAGCAACAAGTAACTCTTCTTTTTTTTTTCTTTTCTTTTCCTAATAGTGTTGCGACCAGGTCGAAGGGGAATACCTTACCTAGAGGGAGCCAAAGTTGATGATCTCCCTCATTGTTAGGTAAAAGAGGGAACTTGGATGCTCATTCGGGGGGAGAAGTGATCTCCCAATGGTATTTCGTAACCGCTCAAAATCAGCAAGAACCATGGGTATAAGGACAAACCTAGATTACTCACTCTATTTCATCTTGACACTGTCGGAGTGAAAAAAAAAAAGTTTGGGAGCTCGGGTTTTTGACATAGTAACCCAGTTGTATTTGGTAACACTCCTGGGGTCGGTAGTTCATCCCAGAGGTCTGGATAGTAGTTCTTGAGCCGGATGTGCCGCCTGCTGTTGCAAACTATTCTCACTGCCAGCTGAGGACGTGGCTACCGGGTAAGGCTGATGCAATGGTCAGTGGAAGGCTAGTTGGGTGGTGGAACCTGTAAGGCATTGAGGCAACAGGCTGTGAATGGGAGTCGTGTCATTTGCCGGCATTTGGCCATTGCTTCCGGTGGATGGTGACGCAAACGTTTTGTAGTGGTGAGATTGAGGGGGCATGAGTACTTTCTGATGGACTGCAACCTGGAACCCATGCCAATTCTCAGGGGTGACGATTTTGCTAGCCTTGTCAACCCTCTTCCTTTCCAGCACTGATGCAGCAAGATGACTGGAAGGATGGACTTGCCTATCATGCGTGCATGGTGTGACGTGTGAGTTCTAGGAGAGGATTCGTCGAGGTAAAGGGACCATACTTGTTAGGAGCTGGCCTCTCGGTTAGCTGATGGAGAGTCGATCAGAGACGTCGACAGTCAGCCTGTCTGAAGGCGGCGATTGTGATGCGCTCTGGTCGAGTATGCGATGTGTTTGTCATGTACGCCTGCTTGAGGCACGAGGGCCTCGAAACGTACGTAGAGTTTCCATCCTGGGATCACCCAAAATGGAAGGTAATTCCCTATATAAATGGCCCTCCATTCCATGCAATAGGGGCTTTTCCGAGATTCTGCAGCCGTGATTTCAGAGGAGAGCTACTCGGAGCACCGACGTCCTGTTGCCACATGTGCAGTCATAATTTGTGCATTATACACATACTTATCTCATGCAAATTAGAAGTGCATATGTGATTATCATGCTTTATTAACTAGAATTGCATATGAATTGCATGAATATGATACAACTTGGTTAAGTAATGCATAACTAGGACTTCAATTATTAGTTTGCATTGGAATGACATGTAAGGCAACATTCTTGATCATATCATATTCCATTATATTATATTTCAATGTCTTGGAAACCCTTGTATGTGATCTTTTGTAGGAATAAAGTTTGAAGCCACATGGGCAAAATTGGAAAGAAGAGAATGTGGACTCTATAAATACAAGAGAGGGACCAAGAGACTAGGGGTCTCCCATTCCATTCCCATCTCTCTCGTCCTCCCCAATCCTCTCCCTAGGGTGACGACAAGAGGGGCCGTAACTCCCTCCCCTTGGTGGAGAAGCTTGGAGATTGCTAACCTACACTTCCAATCTCAACTTTCTTCCATCATCCAAGGCCATGGTGACAAGAGGGCGTGCTTTTGGAGGAGGATAGCTACTGGATTGCATGGATCTAGGGTTTAGAGAGGGAAAGATTTCCAGGTCTTCAAAGCCAAAGAAGAAGGGGGCCGTGGGGAAGTGGTTCAAGGCAAGAGGAGGTCGTCCAAGCTCCCTTTCTCCATTCTTGGTGTCGTGGGAAGTGATTCCAACCAAGAGGGGGGTGGTCCTGATGCTGAAAACGTCTCCTCTCCACCACCATCCATAGGTTTTGGAGTGAAGGTTTATCCCCTATCCATTCTATCTTATTTTATCTAGTTTTGTATTCGAGTTTGTTGTTAATGATACCCAATCTATATGCTTGTTGTTAGGTTAATTTTTTTCTTACTATTTTTCAATAGGATTTAGATGTATTTGAAGTTCATTTGCTTAAATACCAAAACCCAAAAATACATGTTGTTATTTGTGTGGATGAATGTTGGTTTGGATGAATGGATGTCAAATGGATGAATGCTTGAATGGTTTATCTTGTGAAATGTTTTAAATCCAAGTGTTTATTGAGTTTTTCCAACCCATCTGGAGGATAGCTACTAGATTGCATGGATCTAGGGTTTAGAGAGGGAAAGATTTCCAGGTCTTCAAAGCCAAAGAAGAAGGGGGCCGTGGGGAAGTGGTTCAAGGCAAGAGGAGGTCGTCCAAGCTCCCTTTCTCCATTCTTGGTGTCGTGGGAAGTGATTCCAGCGAAGAGTGGGGTGGTCCTGATGCTGAAAACGTCTCCTCTCCACCACCATCCATAGGTTTTGGAGTGAAGGTTTATCCCCTATCCATTCTATCTTATTTTATCTAGTTTTGTATTCGAGTTTGTTGTTAATGATACCCAATCTATATACTTGTTGTTAGGTTAATTTTTTTCTTACTATTTTTCAATAGGATTTAGATATATTTGAAGTTCATTTGCTTAAATACCAAAACCCAAAAATACATGTTGTTATTGAAGTTGATGAAGAACCTAGGGACGTGTGTATATCCCTAAGATCAAGTAGGCAAATAGAAAGCCCTAAGGAGTCAAGCCAAAATAGGGATGTGCAAGATGACCCTTCCCAAGTAGGGATGCCTGCGAGGAAGCAGATCTGTAGGAGAATATAGATGAGTTAGATGAAGAAATAGTAGTGGTGGACAAGGAGGCCGATGAGAGAACTAGGGAAGCCATAGTTGCCCCATTCCCACATAGGTTGGCAAATAGAAAAGAGATTACCCACCTAAAGGCCGTTAGAAATTTTTTTGAGAAAGTAGAAATTAACATACCATTGCTCGAGGTCATAGCTCATATTCCTAGTTATGCCAAGTATCTTAAGGAGCTATGTACCAGAAAGAGGGCTTGACGAGTGGTCAAGAGAGCCTTTCTAGCTGAGACTCCTAGTTCTATCTTTTTCTAGCCTTGCCTAAGAAGTTTGATGATCCAAGAACCCCTTTCATTTTGTGTGTGTTGATCCCCATGCTTGAACAGAACAGTGGGGGAAGCAACCAGCTCCCCAGAACCCACATTGGCGCAAATGGGTGGGGGAAGCAGCCGGCTCTCTAGAACCCCCATTAGCGCAAATGGGTGGGGGAAGTAGCCGGCTCCCTAGAACCCCCATTGGTGCAAATGGGTGGGGGAAGCAGCCGGCTCCCCAAAAACCCATTTTGGCCAACATATTCCCCTTTCGTGAGGTAGTTGGATAGAACTAACCAGCATCCGCCTGCCACATAGCGGCTGCCAGGCAACTACCCAGAAAAGTAAGGCAAATCAATCAGGGAGATACGACGAGATTTAATCACTTAAATCTCACAATCAGTCAATCACGCGGATCGCGTGATTAAACCGGGACAAGCGCCACCTTCCATCTTCGGGTCCCACTAAAGAAGGAAGGTAACCCCTTATAAAAGAACAAAGCTAGCATAATTACATTTTCTACTGTACTATAGAAACCTTATTGCTCAGGGTAAAATGGGTCAAACAAATCAACCTTCTCACTAATATGCGATCGATTGATAAAATGTTTAAGGCGCTACCCATTTACCAATAACTTCTTACGATCCTTGAGGTTTTCAACCTCCACTGCCCCACTCAAGAATACAATCTTTACCACATAAGGGCCTCCCCACCTTGATCTTAGCTTACTACGGTGTAAATGCAGTCTAGAGTTATAAAGCAGAACCGCTTGCCCAGGAGCAAATGTCTTCCTCAGAATTTTCTTGTTGTGAAAGATCTTGGCCTTCTACTTGGCTATCTTGGCTATCTTGGCATTTTCATATGCCTCATTCCTTAATTTTTCAAGTTCAACCAATTGCAACTTCCTTTTCTTGCTAGCAGCATCTTCATTCTGGTTTAATTCCTTAATCGCCCACATGGCCTTGTGCTCAATCTCCAGTGGTAAGTGGCAAGCCTTCCCATAAACTAACCTATAAGGAGATGCACCAAGAATTGTCTTGTAAGCAGTCCGATATGCCCACAGTGCATCATTTAGCTTTTCTGACCAATCTTTTCTATTTGGCTTAACCACCTTTTCCAATATCTACTTAATCTGTTTATTTGAATTTTCTACTTGCCGACATGTTTGGGGGTGGTAAGGAGTTGCCAACCTATGAGTGACACCATACTTTTTCATTACGGCTTCAAAGCTCCTGTTACAAAAGTGGGTGCCTTTGTCACTAACAATTGCTCTTGGCACTCCAAATCTTGAGAAAATGTTATTTTTAAGGAACCAAACCACCACTTTGTTATCATTAGACCTTGTGGGCACTGCCTCATCCACTTCGAGAAATAATCTACAGCTAGCAAAATATACACAAATCCATGTGAGTTTGGGAACGGACCCATGAAGTCAATTCCCCAAACATCGAAAACTTCAACTTCTAAAAAGGGTTTGAGGGGCATCATGTTCCTATAAGAAATTCTCCCCATCTTCTGGCATCGAGGACAACTCTTACAAAATTCAAATGCATCCTTAAACAAACTCAGCCAGAAGAACCCACAATGCAATACCTTGGTTGCTGTTTTATTGGAGTTGAAGTGTCCTCCACATGTCGAGTCATGGAAAAAGGTTAGAATACTATGCATTTCTACCTCAGGGATGCACCTACGTACTATCTGATCTGGGCAATATTTGAACAAGTAGGGATCCTCCCAATAAAAATATTTGCTCCTAGCTTTCAACTTTTTCTTGTCTTGGCCAGACATTTGGTTTGAGACTAGTCCTGTCACCAAATAGTTAACCAAGTCTGCATACCATGGCACTGTACCCATAGACATAAGCTACTCATCCAAGAACATATCGCTAATGGTTGTGTCAGAGTGTGGTACTTCACTTAATCTAGAGAGGTGATTAGCCACCACATTTTCACAACCCTTTTTGTCTCTTATCTCTAAATCAAATTCCTGGAGCAGCAAATCCACCTAATAAGCCTTGGTTTTGCATCTTTCTTGGACAATAAGTGCTTGAGGGTAGAGTGATCTGTATATATGATCGTGTGCGTCCCTACAAGATAAGCACGAAACTTCTCCAAAGCAAAAACCATGGCTAAGAATTCCTTTTCAGTGGTGGTGTAGTTAAGTTGTGTGTCATTCATGGCCTTACTTGCGTAATAGATTACTCTTGGTAGCTTATCGACCTTTTGCCCCAAAACTGCACCTACAGCATAATCAGAAGCATCACACATTAGCTCAAAAGGTGCTTTCCAATCAAGACCATGAACCACAGGGGCTGATGACAACGCATTCTTCAAATGCTGAAAGGCCCTACTACATTCTTCATCGAATTGAAACACTTGCTCCTTGGCCAAGAGGTTAGTTAATGGTCTTGCGATCTTGCTGAAATCTTTAATGAACCTCCTATAAAAGCTTGCATGCCCTAGAAATGCTCTTATATATTTCGCAGACTTAGGCGGAGGTACATTGGCAATAAGTTCTACTTTTGCACGATCGACCTCTAAACCTTTAGTTGAAACAATGTGGCCCAGGACAATTTCTTGCTCCACCATGAAGTGACACTTTTCCCAATTCAGCACCAAATTTTGTTCAATACACCTCTTAAGTACTAATTCGAGGTGGTACAAGCACTCCTCAAAGGTCGCTCCATGGATAGAGAAGTGGTCCATAAAAGTCTCTAAAAATTTGTCTACCATATCAAAAAAAATTCCCATCATGCACATTTGAAATGTTGCAGGAGCATTCCACAAACCCAAAGGCATGCGCCTATAAGCAAAGGTACCGAATGGACACGTGAATGTAGTCTTATCTTGGTCCTTAGCCGCTACCGCAATCTAATTGTATCCCAAGTATCCATCCAAAAAACAATAATATTTTTGCCTCGCGAGTCTCACTAACATTTGATCCATGAATGGTAGTGAAAAATGATCCTTCCTGGTGGTAGCGTTTAACTTCCTATAATCAATGCACACGTGCCATCCAGTCTGCACTCGCATGTGGATTAACTCATTATCTTCATTTTCAACAACTGTGACCCCTGATTTCTTTGGGACCACTTGCACAGGACTAACCCAAGAACTATCAGAGATTGGGTAAATAATACCATTGTCCAACCATTTCAAAATCTCTTTCTTAACTACTTCCTCCATAATTGGGTTTAATCTCCGCTATGTGTCCCTTCTTGGCTGGGCTTCACCCTCTAAAAATATTTTATGTTGACACAGCACCAGACTAATTCCCTTTAGATCTGCTATCGTCCAACCAATCGCAAGTTTATACTCTTGAAGGGTGGCAACCACCTTCTCTTCTTGCTCATGCAAGAGGGTAGATGATAGAAGCACCGGTAGAGTGTCATCCTTACCTAGAAAAACATACTTGAGTCCTGAGGGGACATTCTTTAATTCTAATGTAGGAGGTTGCTTAACATATGGCACAGTCTTCCTAGGGACAACTTCAATACGTTCAAATGGGGTGACTCTGCACACCTCTTCTATGTGCTCCCAAGGCTCTGTCCTCTCTTCTTGCATATTCCCAATTGAGAGGACGTCCTCCACATCCTCCTCTTCACTATCCCACTCGTCCTTGCCAAACACCTCTAGAAAACCCACATTGAAACTCTCTTGAACTCCCTTGCTCACTTCCTTGTATAGTTTAAAAATGTTGATAGCAAGGGTTGTCTCACCATAAGTTATGGTCATGGCTCCATTCCTACAATTTATCACAGCATTAGAGGTAGCTAGGAATGGCCTTCCTAATATCAA
>JAMKPZ010003143.1:0-25474 GCA_024699675.1 Amphibolis antarctica
CTTTTAGATCGTAGGGTACAAGGTTATGACTTACCGAATGTGAGCTATAAACTTACAACAATAATTTTGCATTGTGAATGATCTAACATTATTTTCCCAATGTCATTATCTTTAATTTTTTAATAATGTGTTTATCAAATCCAATGATGTAAGAATGTGACAAGTATATTGAAATTAATTGACATTTAGTGAGGGAGAAAGGTATGACAAGATTCACCAAGCCAAGACACATGGTTTTTAAGCATCAAATTTGTTGACTTTGTTTGTCAAACCTCTCTGGGAGAAAAAGGGTTAGAAAATTCTAGTCTATAAGTTGAGCATTCAAAATCTATGCAACAAACTTAGTTTAGATTTCGTTTAGGAATGAGATTTATAAAGGTTTTTGCTGATGAAGTATATATTTTAATAAATAATGTAATAAAAGTAAAAAAATTTGCTGTAGTTGTTAAAAGAGAAAATAAAAATAAATTTTATTTTTTTTCTCACATTAGACTTAAAAAAGGTAAAATCTTAACTCACCAAGTATATTATCTTTTATCAAACAAAGACAGTACAAAAGTATATATGGTTTTCTTGAATGGCAGGTTGGAGTATCGTGTCATCGGCTTGTGTACGCATAATAGGGTCATTAACTATGAATGAAAATCCCGGCTTGGAAATTAATATTAAAACGGAATTGTAAAAAATATTACGAATGTGAATTTTTTTCGGGATGGGAATAAATAAAAAAACGAATAACCTAATCACCGTAGATATTATCATTCGCTGTATCAGGCCGGGCAGTCATACCCCACTTTGAGAAGGGTAATGCAAACATTGAACGGTGATCACATGGTGGACACACCTGCCGTGGCTGGTATCTGCATTGAAAAATGAAAAATTCTTCCTCGAATTAAAAATATCATCACGAAGGAAGTTGCAATTGCCAGCCTTTGGCCTTATACGAGAAGAATAAAAGAAATAAAATTAAAATTATATAATAATTAAAATGATAACAATTTATATATTATTTTAATATAATAATATTATTATTATTAAAAATGAAGTTGAATCAAACTTTTGATTTCATTCTCACCCTCTCACTGTTCTGTGTGCAGGTCGCCAACTCACAACCGCGAGGCATCACCCAGGCCCACGTGCGGTGTCTTCTCCCCGTGGGTCGCAGGAACACATCAAGGTGGACGGTGGTGACGGAGTGAACACGTTCATGCTTTGGCAATGGTCTCTTGATAATAGAGAGATCAAGCCGATCACCGCGAAGCAGTGGTTGTCTAAGGAAGGAAGAAGAATGGGTTACCACTCAACTCCCTCGCCGACAAGGAAGGAGATGGAGGTGCCGGCGGTGCCTTGATTGTTGTTCGTTCCAGTGGAAGAAGGGGAGGGAGGAGTGGGGGGCTGTGGAAACAGGGGGGAAGAGAACAAAAGTGGGTCACGAGCAGAAGCAGGACGGGCCACTTGCTTCCACCCTTGTACAGCGCTGGTTCAGATGTCCAGATCCATTGATTTTCTTGACGTCTTTGCAGTCTGTCTCAGCATGTGTCCAGTAGTCGGCGGTCATTGTATGTGATAAATAATAGCCTTGCAGACGCACCACCGCAGCTCTCCGAGAAAACAGAAAACCAGAGAAGCCACCCTCATCGATCTGTTCTCCTTTTTCCCTTTTATCTATCTATTTCCGAAGCTCTGGACGCATCCATGGCCGGGATGAAACAGCTGGCCGCGTCCGTCCTGATGCTTTTCTTCTGCCTAGTGGCCATCCCTAGTCGCCCTTCCCCCGCTGCCGTCTCTGCCCTCAACGTCGGCCTCCGCTCGCCCGATCACGACACCTCCATTTCCGTGGTACCGATTATTCCTTCCTTCCTCTTTCATCACGACCGCGTTCTTTAAATGTGTATCGCAATTGTATATGGTGTTAAACACTCGTCACATATACATCTGCTGCGTCTTGATTTCACGGCGTGGATGCGTGATAGAATCTCCGTTGCAGCAGGCAATGCGAATCAAAGAACTGTGCCCGTAAGCCCTGTTCTCCTCTTCATGGCTTCGTTTTCTTTTTTTTTCTTCTTCTTCTTCTGATGATGATGATATACATATCGGCCAGCTTGATTCACGTGTTCGTCATGTGTTCGCACAGTGCCGCCGCTGCTGAGGTACGGCAAATACTGCGGTCTGCTTTACAGCGGCTGCCCGGGGGAGGCGCCGTGCGACGGTCTGGACCATTGCTGCATGGACCACGACGCCTGCATCCAGATCAAGCACAGCGACTACCTCAACGTGGAGTGCAACGAGAAGTTCCTGCACTGCATCACCGCTTTCAAGAACTCCGGCCGCCCTTCCTTCCCCGGCAACAAGTGCTCCGTCGAGGAGGTCGTCGACGTCATCTCCGTCATCATGGAGGCGGCCATCCTGGCCGGCAGGATCTATCACGGGGGCCGCTGAACCGGCTTCCGTCCATCGATCCACCGCTTGGCTATGTACTTACACTTTGCCAAATTCATCATCATCTTCGTGTGATCTCGTCCATTCGCAAGAACCTTTGGCAGTTGGGAACATGATTTTTTTTTTTTTGGGCTCATCGATCACCATGTGGTACGGCTTTCTGTTGTTTTGTTTTTGAGTTGATGGCTTCGGAGTCACGGGATTGGGTTTGCTTCAGAGAGGGAAGGCGGTGATGCGGGACCCGTGACTCGCCCGACTTAACGTGCACCAGCGCCGCTGTCCCGACAGATTGAACCGGTTGCGTTCGGTAAATTGTCGTTTTCTTTCGTCATTTTGAAGGATTTGTTGTCAAAAAAAATTGAGGAAACGAAAATAGTATGAAAACGAAAGTAGACCTTTCGAATAAATATTTGTGCATGTTGAAAAATCGAAAAAAAAGAAGTTTACGTTTTCAGAATATAAATGGATCTGATTTTCTGCCCAGTCCACCCCTCTCTTTGGAATCCTTATTTCTGCATCCGATCTTTTCGCCCCTTTCCCTCGCCCGCACTTCTAGTCCGTCGTGTCCTTCGTGATCTGCATTCAATCTCGTTGCCCGATCGACACTAGTTTCTCCGGCTGGTTTCGTCTGTCAGTCCCAGTTCCGCCTGCACTTCTACCTCATCAGCCAAGTGCATCCGTTAGCCCGTTTCGTTCCGCCGCTCACACTTCTGGTCTGTCGCGTCCTTAGCGATCTGCACCCAATCCTGTCGCCCGACCCTCGCTCAATCTCACGGGTGACGAATCTTCTGCAGACAAATCTCACGCAGGTTTCGCCCGTCAATCCCTGTTCCGCCCGCACTTCTGCCTCATTAGCCCAGTACGTGCGTCCGGCCCATTTGTCTCTCACGAAAGTAAAAATGATTGTTACCGTAAATTTTCGATTGTTACTGTAAAAATGGTATTGGTAATTTTTTGTATGGTTGTTACAGTACATTTTTATTGTTACCGTAAAAATGATTATGCAGACATTTCGGATATTTCTTTGCATACATAAATTCCTTCAATTTTTTCATTTCTGTAATTACCGTGAATCATTATAAATTTCAATATTTAAATTTTTACTTTATAATTTATTACATAAATCTAATTTCATCTATTTTATTACTTTTAACTTTAACTTATTAAAAACGACAATAAATAACTTTATGAAAAACATAACCTATGGTATCATTTAGTTATAATTTTTGTCGTAATTAAAAATTACTTTCACGTATCAATACAATTTTTTCATTTTTTCTCGTCATGTTATTTAATTACGTCAACATTAAAAATATAATTTTTAACGTAACTTTTTCATATTTTTCAATGTCTCTATCTCATTAAGCTACGAAAAGATTAAAATAGTCATTATCTTTTTATTTCAAAAAGTTAAAAAAAATATTTATTTTCACTCTTAAGGGATGTTTATGATTATAAAATTTGTCGAAAAGAATATATCAAAATGTGTCGGAAGAGACACTCACGCGAGGAGAAGAGAGGATTGATTCTAAAACTTTCAAATGGGAAAGAGTCAAAATAAGATGAAATGTTAGATATTTATACTTTAGAATATGATAGAATATTTTTGAAACTTTCCATTACATTTCAAGTGACACAAATACTTCTTTTATTTAATAATTTTTTATCATATTTTATTACTGTCACTTTTGGTTATGAGGTAAAAACCACCCCCTCCCTCACTTAAAGTTAAAATTTTTTTTTACCAAACGTAAGTGATCTTTTCTGGTTATAATCAATCATCACTGGAATCCTGAGCAGGAAAAGAGGATGAAATGTAAAATCAAAAATTAATTACGTAAGCTCTATCAAAAAGTTGAGACTGGTTTTGTTGCAAATTTCGAAATTAAGCTCCAGGCACAACATAGAGCAATTTGTCCAAATCCTGTTCTTATGAAATGAAACCTTTTGCTCACTTCCGTCTTTCTCTTATAAATTTTGGCATTTCATTATAAAAAATTAATTTAAGTTTTGTTGGCCGTCATTCAACTTACTAAATATGAACTTAAATAGTGAAAAAGGTTCTTTATATAATTTTATAATAAATATTTATATTTGATTATCAAACATTGTAACATGGTTATGTAATGCAATTTAATTATATTATATGAAGATTATTGTTAAACAAGCACGTTCTCAAGGCATTATTGATTGCTTGTGATGCACAAGGAATACAATGTAATTGTATTGAATTGAATTCTTAAGTTTTATTTTTTTTAACTTTATTTATTATAAAGTTAATTTTACATAAATTTTTACATATCATCGTCACTACATAAATATTTACATATAAATTTTTACATAAATAAAGTTTAACTCTATTTATTTCATTACTTTTAATTTTAATTTTCTGTAATTTTCGAAGCTAAAATGTCACGTTTCCAAACAAAACCTTAGCAAAGTATATTTTGGTCAAATCGTGTCAATCATTTGGTGGAATCAAGTTATGCAAGTATGATCTAATTTAAGCACGATTTTGTTTTTAAAATTCTCAGAAAAATGAACGTTCGGTACCGTAGGCAAAGGTAGGAGTTTTAATTTTTTTGATTTTATATCCCTGCGACGTTCAAAATAGATGTTCGACCCTTGTATTATTGATATTTAACCATGCATCCTCGTGAATTACAACGTTAATCATCTACAAGCTAGAAAACTACCTTATAATTTATTTCTCTTGCAGAACACATCTATTAAGATGTCACTACATACATATAGTGACGAGACACCAAATTTATCATTATAAATAGTCTATAATGATGGACTGTTTAACCTATAACAATGATGCAATTCATTACCATAGAACACTACATCCATCACCATAGGAGATGTCATTACATACATATAGTGATGAGATACCAAATTTATCATTATAAATAGTCTATAATGATGGACGGTTTAACTGTAAGGTTCTTTCTTTAAATATAACAAATAATAATTTATCTATTAAGAAATACATAATAATTAGATGATTATGTATTTAAGTTACGTATAAGACCTCTTAAAAGTTGACAATCAACTCTCTACCTTCGGTGACACGAATGGGCGAACCAAAGGAAGGTTGATCACCGGTAGTGACGATCGGACGGAGGGCTACGATGGTGATCCAAAAGCGTGGGCGAACCATTGACGAACAAAGATGATGGACACGTGGATGGTCACGATGGCAATTCGGAGTGGGCTCAATCGGACGACAGAGCGGCGATCCCACGTAAGTTTTTTTTTGTTTATACCCATTCCTCCTTTTTTTTACACTGGGCCTAGGCTTTTCTTTCCCTTTTTTTTCATTTCTTTTGGGTTGGGCTGGGTTATGAGGCCCGGTCTTTTTTTCTTTTCTTTTTTACTCTGATGGGCCGAGGTTTCTTGTACCCTTTCCTTTTCTCTTCTGAATGGCAGCTCAACTCCTCCAGCAGGGGGGCGGCAGCTAGGTTTCCAGCGATGTTTGATCGTCGATAGTTTTTTTTTTTTCTTCAGTTTTCTCCCTTCTCTTTGCTTTTCATTTCACGATTGGACTGGGGTTGGCGTATGGCTTTGGTGGTCGGCCGACAGGAAGAGTTTCCAGCAGTCAGTCAACAAGGTTCGTTTGTCCTGGCTATTTCCACCTCGGGATCTTCCATTGAGGGCTTCAACTTGTTTTTGTTTTCTCTCCCTGAGGTCTTCCCAAACGGTGAGACGAGATTTCATCGTCCGACAAGTTTGCTCTTCTTCGTTCGTGTCTGCTATATTCTCTTCCAGTATTTTCATCTAGCAGAGTTTCCCCTTGGTATTTGGACTTTGAGGTTTTTTTTTGAAAAGATAGGGGGACGGAAGATAGCTCTAGCGGTGCCTCCACATCCTAGCTTTCTTGGTTTGTGGTGTTTTTTTTAGAGAAAGGAGGGACAGAAGATAGCTCTGGCAGTGCCTCCTCATCCCAACTTTCCCATTCTTAGTTTCTTTTTCGGAGAAGAGAGGGGCAGAAGATAGCTTTAGCAATGCCTTCGCATACCCTCCCTCTCAATTGTCTGCTTTTCTTTTGTTTTTCACCTTTGATGACTTGATTGTGGTGATCGCAGGTGAGCAGCGAAGCAGGACAGCATTGAGGAAGCAGAGTTGAGGACAGATAGTCGGTCGACGTGCTTTTGGGATGAGAGACCTGGGCAACGTAGTTGAGGACACATGTCAATCATTGGCACAGTTGAGGGCGTCAACGAGCAAATGGTCCGTCCATTGGAGGGTAGCTGGTCAGTTGCACGGTTGAAGGGGCAATCGTTAATCCTGAAGCAGTTGAGGACGTTTGAGGGGCTGTGGCCCATTTTTTCCCCTCGACCCTATCCAATATTTATAGATGGGGATGGCCGCCGGTTGAAGATCAGGATCATGACGATTGTGCTAGATGTGGGCTGCGACGTGCGAAGTTTCCAAAATTTCCATGCAACTCCATCACTTCATTCTTCTTGTGATATTCTTCATTTTTTCAGCCAACTTATGGGTTGCTGTCATTGTATATTACTTTTTCTTTTCTTTTTTAATGTTTGCAAGTGGGTTGGACTAATTTTTCTTTTTGCCCATTTTTGTATCTAGTAACGGATTGGACTGTAATGTATTTCAGCCCTTTTTTTTTACCCGATTATAAAAATGGATTTTAATGGGACATGTGAATTTTTTTTTGGTTTCAACATTAACCTATAACAGTGGATGCCATTCATTACTACAGAACACTTACAGTTACAAATTCATTTTTCTATATTGGCAAACCTAAATCTGTCTATATATCATCTTTGTAGTGACAATTCAAGTCGTCACCATATCCCACAAAACTCCTAGCTGCATTTTTTGAACAACAAAAAGGCAAGTATCAAAATTGAGAAAAATGAAGTCCTACACAAGCTATAGGCAAGCAGAAAATTAAATAAAACAAAATTATGAACTAGAGAAGATGGGCATTAGGATAACGAAACACCAACAAAAGGAAAGAAAAATATAAGAAAATAAAAGGCACTAAGCTAAGTTCCTAAGAGACTGCATCATAATTAGGTCACCAAGGCTTGGAACCACACTACAGACACATGCAATCGGTTTAGTGTACCATGATCAATTAGGATTTCACTAGTTCATTATCATTTTAAGACAGTATGTATGACATTAACGTATGTAGCACATATATTCTACATCCATGTATAACAACATCTAATATATATGTATAAATAATACCTAGCGACTGGTATATATGGTTGATGTTGGACAGTGGCATCTGGAATGGGTGGACGAAACGAATGATGACCAACACTATTTGGACGAGGACAACCAGCAAACGATTGTCGATGCTCAATCGGTAAGGATGGATGCGTGCAGACGGCGGACGATGATCGATGAATGACATGCAGATGGAGGAGGACGATCAACGAATGACACACAAATGTCGACAGAGGAGTACGGTGGACGGTCATTGACAAAGGAGGACAACCGATCGATGCACACAAAGAGGACAAATGTGCGAAGGTGAAGGTGTTGCTCGTTGCGTGGGAGAGAAGATGCAAATGAGTTTTGGGTCTAGGGTGTTCTTGACCTTTAGTTAGGCTAATAATTGCCACAGTGACAGATATGACGAGCTTATAGCGACGGACTAATAATAACCATCACTACAAAGTAAATATAGTGATGATTTTACGAGGGATATAGTGATGAACACAACATTCATCGCTAGAAGATACATATACTAATAGATTCCCTTGCGTTTTGCGATGGATAAATTCATCCTTTATGAAAAAATTAATGTGAAACTTCTTGGATCTACAGATTGAAAAGTTCCAACGCTATAGGTTACTTATAATTTCAGATTCAATTTTATGTTCATCATGATCGAGTTACAAAAGAGGGTGGCCCAAGATTCAATTTTACGTCTGCATCCCTTCAGTGTACCTTACGGGGGAATTTATGTTTTTTAAAATAGTAAAAAATAATAAAAAATATGAAAATTTTGATAATTATTTTTCATCACTTCACGTCATTTTCCATCATTTTTAAAAATACAAATCCTATCATAAGCTACCCAGGCAAGTGTTTAATTTGAAGATGCCTGATCCGAAGAAATTAAATGTGCGGTGACTGATACCTCAATTAATCTATGGTTCTCCTACGGAATCCCAAAGGAACAACAAGTAGCTCCTTTCACAAGTCATCGGTTACGATGATTGTGAGGCAGTCATCAGTTGGAGATGAAACAGCATTAATTAGAGATTAAGGAAATACGTACATCAGCTTCCGTAATATTCTCGTATCAGCTCATCTGCTTGATTGGGTTTGCACACAACCCATTCATCCATGGGCATGTAACGAAGGACATGGTGGCCAGCCTTCACGGCTCCCTTGTAAATATCTCGTATTAAAGTAACAAAATAAGAGAACTGTAACGGCGCAGGACGACGTGCAGCGCGCCTTTACGCGGGAAAGGGGGATTCGCCGATTCCAACGGACGCCATCGTCCGGTGGCGCCCGTGTCCGGCGGTGGGAAGAGGAGGTGGGGTGGACGATGGCCTCCATGCAGACGTGGTGATCAACGGCCTGGCGTGCCACCCAAGCATGAGGCAGCCGTCCCTCTCCTCCACCCTGTACCCATGCCCGCCGGTGAACAGCTCCAGCAGCATGCTCGCCTGCTTGAAGGCGTCGGACCCCAAGGGCACCGCCTCGAATCCCGCTCCCACCATCCTGCTCCGCCACTGCTCCGTCGTCTCGTGCCTCTCCGTCCTGTCCCGCCCTTCGCATGCCACCACGTCGCATATCTGACGACCCAAATACACCTCCGTCATCGACCGATCCTGCTGCAGCTGGGGACTCGTGTCGCCCCACGTCGCCCCAACACCTGATCCTTCCAGAGAATCGAACATGGTGGAGTAGTAGTGAAGTGATTCGGTGAAGCGGTTGCAGAACACCGGCCCGTTGTGGTTTGCCTCCGCCTCCACAATGGTCACCACCTTCGGGTTTATTGCTCTCGCCGTTCCCAGCACCTTCTCCGCCGCACCCGGCCTCCCAAGAAGCCTGTGCAGCTCCAAGACGGCGTTGATCGCCACCGCCTCCGCTGAATTACTGCCGTTGTTCTTCTTATCAACCCGCGCGTCCAGCATGTCAGGCTCCAGGTCGGCGAGGCTGTTGGCAACGAATCCCCTGTACTCGAAGTCCACGTGCATGGTTTGGGCGAGCTGGGCAAGCCTCCACCCCACCTGTCGGAGGGCATCCGTGTTGTCTGGCTGCGGCGGGCCGATCCCCGTGAGGCGGAAGAAAGGGGGTCCCTCGGAGCGGAGGGCGAGGGCCTGCATTAGGGCCGGCCACTGCATCCCCTGCCTCATCCCCAAGTCAATCACGTGGACGCGAGACTTGCCGGCGAACGCCTCGAGGATGGCCTGGTTGGCGGTGAAGTGGGCGAACTTGAGGTAAGGGCAGGCCTCGTAGAAGTGGAGTTCCAGGGCGTCCGACAAGGCCGTGTCGAGGCGCGGGGTGATCCGGTAGATGCGGCGGGCAAGTGCCTCGGCGAAGTAGGTGGCCACCTTCTTCATGGCACCGCCCTGCGACATGGCTACTAGCGTGCCTATCTGCTTCACCAGAGAATCCGCGGCCTTCAGATTCCCCCGTTGGACGGCATCCGCGCAGCCGAGGAGCGCATGCACTAGTTGGATCCCGGTTTCCGGCGAATCCACCGGAACTCCAACACCGCTAGTGTTACTGCTATCACCCACCGTCGCCTCCTCATCCACCATAGTAGCTGAATTTGATCGAAGAGGAAGTCCACCGGGTGGCGGTCGCGCCGGCGTCGATGGTGATGCCGTGCACTTAATCCTCTTCTTCGGGTGTTCCGATGATCTGATCGACGGAGGACTGGGCAAGTCGACGGTGGTGATGCCGGATGACTCGGAGGGTCCAGTGGGTTCGTGGGAGAGGAAGAGACACGATTGCGGCGGCGGCGGCGGCGGTGGATTGAGTACGTGACCACGTCTCTGCTGCGGTCGATCATGGCGCCGGTGCCGGTGGTTGGACGGAAGAGGGCGGTCCGAGAAAAAGGAGGGGACCGGCGGTGGGAGTGCCGAGGGGGTGCTGAACTCGGAGAGCATGTTCTCCAACCACGTGGAGAGATCCGATGGGTTGTAGTGAACGGCCTCGGTGGGCAGTGTCCCATCGTTTTGTGCAGCGGCAGCGTCGAAGGGAACGGCGGCAGTCGTATCAGCGGCGCCCACGGTCATGGCTGCCTCGAGTTGCTCGAGCTTTTGGGCGACGTAAGCCATGTCGGAGGAGCACACCTTGTACCCTAGAGCAGCCAACACCACGTCAACCTCGGATCCCTGCTTCTGCCAATGCCGCCGCCGCCGCTCCTCCTCCTCTACGAGCGCATTCATCTTGCGTTTTCCTCCTCCGCCGACATGGGTTTGACGTGCCACCGCGCTTTTGTCCGTCAAGCCCGAGACGGTACACCGCAATCTATATATAATATATATGTATGGGAAACCGTGGACACTTTCCGGAACTGGTGCTGAAAGGTCTGGTGGCAAATAAAATAGAATAATGACAGGGGGGTGTTTTTTTCAATGAAAAATGTCAATGGTATTATTTGTATCGTTTGATAAAAAGGTAAATATCGTGAAATTCTATAAATATGATATTTTATCTTATGTTTTACCGTAGAATTGAACTTTACTTAATAATGAAATTCAGTTTCAAGTTTGGTTTCGTTTGAGGTTAATTTTTATTATTGAAAGTTAAAATTAATGTAGTTGAATTTATTTAATAATTAAAAAATAAAAATTTATATAATTTAAAGTAATTCCAAGGATCAGCTTCAATTGACTCTAAACGAGGTCTTTATATAGTATTTAAAGCACGTTAAAGCACCTTTACCAAATATGACCATAAGAAAAAGTTAAAATTTGAGATTCTCATTTGGAATTTTGACAAAAAATCTCTCCAAACGTGGTTACGATTTAAACTTTTGTATGGTGAAAAATTATAAATTAAGTATGAAAAATGTAACTGATAAAATAAGTAAAAATTATAATATTTACGCGTGAGATAATAGGAATCTGTGATTTAAATTTTCATAAATTATTTATATTTAAAATTTATCTAATTGTATTGCTATTTGTAAATTTTATGATTTCACAATTTATACATAAATTAAGATATTCACATTGATATTCAAATTAATTTTTTAATTTTTAATTTTAAAAAGCTTATAAATATTTTAAATTATTTTAATTTTTTCTACAAATACAAATGTTAAAAAAGCGAAAATATTTTTTTTATTTTGCTCGTATCTTATAATTCTTTTACTTTTTTTTTCTTTATAAAAGTGAAAACTTTTTTACTTTTTCGTAATCGGGCGTCGATGGACTCCGATCGATGATGTCCCGTGACCAGCGCAGCGTGACCAGCGTCCGAAACGAAAAAAAAAGCTTTGCCTCCGCCACTGTTGTGTACACTGCACCCAAAACCACAGACGACAGTTGCAGAGCATGCAATAATAATAGTAACAATAGTTACAATAGACAGATACGTTACAAAAAATTATACAAACAATACACAGACTGAAACACTAGCGTGCAGAAGAGAGAGAGAGTGTGCGTGTGATAGATAGATAGATATAGAGAGAGAGAGAGAAAGGAGAAGGTAGGCAGGCTGAGGCAGAGTTTTGAGCGACGAGACAGCATCTGCAGCTTCTGAAATCTAGAGTGCTTTAGGGCAGTGGCAGACGTAACATTTTCTAGGAGACGAGGTACTAATACCTTGATATCTAATGTAACGTCCCATCATCTTATATGTAATGGCGTTCTCAACGTCCTTGATGCGTTTGCTAACGGAGATTTTAATTTTTTATAAATTTTTAAATATAATTATATAAATTTTTATTTAATAATTTATTATACAATTCAAAAATATTAACTTTTATTTTTAAAATTATTAAAGTTAAAATATCTATATCTGTAGATATAAAATGCTGTATTTGTAATTTGCTTCCGCTAGTAACATCGCATTTGATTTTTTCATTAGTACAATTAACTACTGGAATCATTGTCGAAAAAAATTAACTACGGAAACCAATAAAACTAAATATGATAATTTAACAGATTGAAAATAATCTTATTCGTTATTTTCTCTGAGATTAGATTTAAGGAGCGCAGAAAATATTACATATAACGATCATAAAAAATTACTATCAGAAATACTATAACAATCATATACTAAAATATCACATCAGAAAAAAACCTGAACCGAGAAGGCAATCAATCTATATATAATATATAACAATCATAAAAAATTATTAATATAATACCTGTCAGATGGACGCACAGGATTCGAAATTGCCATCTGTCACTCCATTTCACAACACGTCCAGTCCAACCTGGAAAACTGTCATGCGCCAAGTAATTGGCACGCAGGAGGCACGTGATGTATGACGTGGTAATCTGATTATATATATATATATATAAATAATACTTTAGTAGTATATTAAAGTGTTATTTATGGTAGTAAATATCGAATGGTATAAATTTAATTTAGACAATTTAAAAATTAAATCTCATATGTTACGTAGTCTCTTCTCTCGTGTAATCTCTTGTGTGCGAACGATCTCTTTTTTTCTTATGTAGTCTCTTACTAATAAATAACCTCCTTTTTTTTACAAAGCCTTCTATTCACAATCGACCTCCTCCCCTCCTGTGTAATCTCTCACCTATGACCAACTCCATCCATGCAGTCTCCCACCCACAACTAACCCCCTCTTGCGCAGTCTCCTTCCCTACGCAATTTCCTTTTCTTCATGTAGTTTCCTTCTCCTATGCACACACGTCCAAGTCTACCTATGACAAAGGTTGATTTTTGGGCAATTTTCCCTCCTTTTTTGAAGTGTCTTGAATCATTGTAATATTTTTCAATTTTTCTTGAATGTTCAAATTTTTGGACGAGTTTTCCATCAATTCAACTACAGTTAATGTCGATTCTTCCTTTTCTAGGTAGTAGCAAATTTTTGAATTTTCAGACGAGTTTTCCATCAACCAACCCTCTTGAATTATGAGTTGCTAACTCTTTCTTTAGAGGAGTTGCTGACAAATCCATTTTTCACAATATTTTAGGGTTCAATCTGTTGAATTGGTGGAAATGCATAAAAAAGTGCTTTTGTTTTGTTACATCTTTTCCTTGTAATTTTGCATTTTGTAAAGAATTTAAGTTCAAATAGTTCAACATGACATTTTTATAACAATCTTTTAGTAAAGAAAATAATTGTAATTTTTGGGATAGATTTTGGTTTTCTATTATTTTGCTTGCACTACTACTTGAGATGGAAGGAACTATTGAATTCAACGATATAGCATGTCAGACAAGGTAATAATTGTTTATATTTCATTTGTAGTTATTTTTTAGATTTCATACAATCATTCATCTTAACTAATTACATATTTTTATACATAAATTTTTCATATGATGGAAGAAAATGTTGAAATCAATGATCCAACATCTCAAAAACTTATTATACAGTGTAATACACAATTAGAGGTATATTATGTAGATCCTTGTAATTGCAATTTTTATTTTGATTTTAGCAACTTATATTGCTTGCATATTGATGTCATTTATATCAATTAATGCAAGATTACATTGATGATGATTATAATGACATAGAAGAGGCCAATATTGAAATGGAAGACATGGACTTTTCTGATCCACACATTGTTATGGAATTTTCTTCAGAAAATGATGCATATAACTATTACAATATTTATGCAAAGAAAAAGGATTTTCAATTAGGAGAGGTTGGACTAGTAAATCTAAAGTAATGGTGACATAATAACACATAATTTTGTTTGTTATAAAGAAGGAGAAAAAAATCTGAATGATAAACGTCAATTGGGAAAATCAATTAAAAGGCATGCATGTAGATGAGAGTGTTGTCCAGCAAGGCTATATATAGTGTGTAGGGAAATTGGAAGATGGATAATTCAAATTTTGGAATTAAGTCAAAATCATGTTCTTGTCTTACCTACCAAGACACAAAAGTTAAGACCTCGTAGACAATTCTCATCTGCAGTTGAGGCGGCAGCTGACCATTTCACCTGGTAGCTGGTCGCCCGTTACGCGGAAGTGTGTCGACCGTTGCTGTGTTGCACCTTACAAGTCATGACCTGGCGGTTGACCCAATGTCTTGGCTACCAACCCAATGACCCGGCGGCTAGTCCCACCGCCGACCACATGACTCGTTTTGCCTCCTCCCGCGCACACGACCGTTCACCCTACTGGTCGCACAACCCGGCAATCGGCCAGTGACCCGGTGGCCTATCCCCCACGCTGGTGACACAACCCGATGAGCCCTCTTCACGCACCGGCGCATGCAACCGTTCACCCCACCAATTGCATGACTCGACAGCCCATCCCCCTCGCCGGCCACACGACCCTTTCATCCCCCTCCCTCCCGTGCACGCGACCGTTCACCCCATCGGCCACAAGACCCAATGATCGGGTCCCCCCCCCCCTCCTGCAACCTGATGACGGGGGTTCCCCTCCGGCCCTCCCCAACTCCCCCATCCTGCAAGTCCATGACCCACTGGTACGGCACGAACAACCTGGGTGTCCGGCCCAAGCACGACCCATGGCACGAAAAATTTCTGTGTCGTGCCGTTGACCGACATAGTCAAACTGTGTTGGGCTATGCTTGGGCCGTGCCAGCACAGTTCATTGACAAGTCTAGCATGGGCTGGGTTGAGCCACATGTGTTAGAAAAAAAGGATCTCGACCCAAACAACAAGGAAAATATAATGAAAATATGAAAATAAGGAAGAAATGCAAATGAAAAATAGAAAAAATACATATGAAAACATATGTGAAAAATATAAGAAACAAATATGTACTTGATAAGTTTTACTAAAAGGATTAGATCAAAACTTATCACATGGATTCTCATACAAAATTGGAAATTCATGGGAATTCATATTGAATTGAAACCCAATAAGCAAAATTATACAAAAAAGAAAAAAACATATTGATAAGTTTACGTGAAGTTGAAACTTATATTACATTAAATTTATACATAAAACTTGGCATTAATTGAAATTTATAAAATTATGATTAAAAGTTATATTATAAAGTTTCACTTTAATTGAAACTTATTGAAAATATAAAGTTTCACATTGATTGAAATTTATTAAGAAATTATTAAGTTTCACCTAAATTGAAACTCAGTAAATTAAAATTGAAGTTGTAAAGTTTCATGCTAACTAAAACTTATTAAGTCAAAATGAAATTGTTAAGTTTCACCTAAATTGAAACTTAGTAAGTTAAAATTAGAGTTGTAAAATTTCCCTAGAACTTATCAAATCAAAAAATAAAATCATCAAGTTTCACTTAAATTAAAACTTAGTAAATGAAAATCAAAGTTATAAAGTTTCACATTAACGGGAACTTATTAAATTGAAAATAGAATTACTAAGTTTCATACTAAATTGAAACTTATTAAATTAAAACAAAATTAAAAATTCCATATTAAATGAAATTCATTAAGTTGAAATCAAAATTAGTAAGCTCAACTTATAAAATCATATCGAAACTTATCAAATTAAAGCCAAAATGATAAAGTTTCACATTAATTGAAATCGATAAAATGGGAAACGAAATTTATTAAGTTTCACACTAAATTGAGACTTACTAGATTAAAATTGAAATAGTAAAGTTTCATATTAACCAAAATTTGTGAAATCGAAATTAAAATTAATATAAAAATTAAATTGTCAAGTTTCACCTTAAATTGAAAATTTGAAATTTGAAATTAAAATTATATTAACACAAATATAATTAAGTCTCACCCAAAATTGAGATTTATATTACATCGAAAGTTATCTATATTGATATAGTTTCATGATAAATTGAAAACCTATTAATCTATGTTTAAAACACAATATCAAATTAAAGTACGTAAATTTGACTTGATATAAAACTCACGTCAAATTAAACTAAAGCGCATGACTTACACTTCACGAAGGAAATTGTGTAAAAACAAACTAAAAATAATATAATTTCACCTCAGATTAAAACTTGAACTATAACAAATTAAAATTGAAATCAAATTTGTATAAGCTTCATGCTAACTTGAAGCTTATGAAATCAAAACATAATAATTTCAAATTAAATTGAAATTTAAGTGGAAATTAAACAAAACAAACCTCTAAATCAAACTAAATTAAATTGTTTCGCAATAAATTAAAATTAAAAGAAAATATAAGATTGTCTAGACTAACTTGGTTTGACATATAAAAGTTTCACATTATATCGAAACTCAAAATTAAACAAAAAAAAAGAAATTAAACCAACTCAAATGAAAACTTTGAAGTTTCACACTAAATTGAAAGTTTCAACAAACTAAACTAAATATTTGGAATCCCACATTAAATTGGAATTCATTATAAATGAAAGCAAACTAAATCAAGTTAAAATCAACGTTTTACAAATACTAAGTCAAAGCTTTAAATGAATTAATGTCAAAATCAAGTCTACAAGTCTTGCATTAAAACAAAACGAAAATTGAAATGCTCCTAGATATGAGTTTAAACTATCCGTAAACTTAAACAAAATTGAAATGCTCATGAATATGAACTTAAACTATCCACAAATTCAAACAAAATTAAAATCAAAATGAAATCGCTCTTAGACATGAGCTTAAACTGTAAACTTAAATAAAATCCAAATGCTCCTAGACAGGAGGCTAAATAGTTCACAAATTCTTAATGTTTTAGATAAAAAATATTTAAAATATCTAAAATGTTTTAAAAACATATAATACTCTTAAGCAGGAGCTTAAACTACTCATAAATATAAAATGCTCCTTGACAAGAGCCTAAATTATCCACAAATTCTAAATGTTTTAGATAAAAAAATTTAAAATATCTAAAATATTTTAGAAACATATAATGCTCTTGGGCAGGAGCTTAAACTACCCATAAATATAAAATGCTCCTAGATAGAGCCTAAACTGTCTACAAATTTCAAATGTTTTAGATTAAAATATATAAAATATCTAAAACGTTATAAAAATATATAATACCCTTAGGCAGGAGTTCAAACTATCCATAAATATGAAGTACTCCTAAATACGAGTCAAAACTGTTTAACAAATGATATAAACAACTAAATAATATGCTTCTAAGCAAGAGCCTAAGCTACTCGTAACAACAACACTCCTCGGTAGAAGCTTAAACTTTCTGAAATGTTGGATTGCATTGACTCTTGGGAAGAGAATTCATATCTCTCATTTGCAACATAAAAGAAAATAAAAGTAGATTATTACTTTGTGATAAACTTTAGTTATCCTGTGTGATTCTGTAGTTGTACTTCCTTATATGTGATATTGTTGACATCAACTTTTTCATCTTATTATTCTATAAATTTTGGGATGAATTAAAAGTAAACACAAATAAAAAAACCTGAATTGAAAGGAAACATCCATAAATACTTCTTTTGGATATTTTTCCAAGAATCCAATTAATAATAAAGGAAATTTACAATCCAAACATACTAACGGACTCAACTGCTAACAAATACACAAAAAATTACAAGCTTGCTGAAACACATTCTAGAAGCTTCATACGTCGTCCGTTGATGGAAAATCCTCTACCACCCATGCACGATCTCCTCGTTGCACGACCCCCACGCGGCACGTCGTGCACGTCTCCGATCACCAACCATCGGCCACCTCCATCTATAAATACCAGACGAGGGTCGGGGAAGCGAGGACGGGCTATGGCCCCCCCTAGATGCCCTCACCTGCTTCAAATCGACGGTTGCTCTCCGCTGCCCCCAACTGCTCCAGATCAGCGACAGACTTGTTGCTCTTGCCGATCGCCACTTCCTGTTCATTGGTCCCTGCCCTCCGTCAACACATATGATCTTCATTTCCTATCCGTCGACCACTCTTCCTTCCCATCAAGTCGCCTATTGCACACCTGCCCATAGTCCGTCAACGCGATCTTGGACGTCCACGTTCATCGTCTTCAACCTTCGATGTCCTTGAGATGGAGCTCTTCCAGCTAGGTTCGCCAGCGTCGTTGGTTCGTTCATCCATGTCACCGTCGTCCTCTTCCATCGCTCGTCGCGTAAAATATGGCGAGCACAATATCGAATGTTCCTAATCTACAAAGGAAAGGGGATAGCAATAAAATGCTTAGCTCGAAACAAGGAACAAAAAATACAACTCCAAAGAATGCGAACCCTAGATCTACAGGAACAAAAAAAGAAAAGCAAAATAAAACCCTAGCTGAAAAAGGTAAAGCTCGGATCCAAGAAAATAAAGAGGGAAAAATAGTGGATCTAGAAGGAAATACCTAGATCTAGAGAAAACTCACGGATCTGACGAAAACAAAACAAAAAAGACTGAAACCAAATCGAGGAAGGAAAAAACCTCGGATCAAAAACAAAGATAAGCCAAGGAAGAGCGTCGGATCGAGAGAATAAATCTTACATCTGGTGAAAACAAGCAAGAAAACAACAAAAAAACAATTGGAAAGCAAAACCCTAACCAATCGATCTAAAAAAATGAATGAACGAAAGGAAAACGTGACCAAGCGTCTCACGGTCGTCGCCGGTCTTTCGCCATGTGTTCTCGCCAGAGCCCCGTCGATAGCCACTCATTTTCACCACCCCGCTGCTCGTCCGCGTTGTGCATTTACCGATCGTCGCGTCGTCGTCCTCGCCTGCACATCGCTTGGGTGAAATGCCGTCTTCACGGAAAACCCCTCACAAGAAGGGCGAGCACGCGTGGGCCGGGCCCAAAGAATAAAAAAGCTAAAACGCGATGTAAGCCCAAAGAAAAAGATAAAAAAAAAAAAGAGAAGAAAAATAGGAAAATACATACAAAAACGTTATATGTTTTCTAAAAATTCTAATTAAAATTTATCATATGGATTTTCACACTAAATTGAAAATCTACGATATTCATATTAAATTAAAAACTCAATAACAAAAGTAAACAAAAAAAAACATGTTGATAAGTTTCACATAAAATTGAAACTTATATACGAAAAAACATATGAAACAAGAAGATATAAAAAGATGTAATATGATAAGCTTTACTCAAAATTAAAACTTATCCACTAAATTTCCATATTAAATTAAAATGTTTCACATTAAATTGAAACCTAATCAGGAAAAATACTAATATCATAAATTAAAATTTATAAGTTTTGCATGAAATTAAAACTTATAAATTGAAAGCTAATAAGATTTCACATCAAACTGAAACCTAACCAAAAGAGTAAAACAAAAATATGTCAACATTCTACATTAAATTCAAGTTTCACATAAAATTGGAACTTATATAAGCAAACGAAAATCAATAACAAAGAAAATATGAAAATATAGAATATAATAAGTTTTACCTAAAATTAAAACTTATTATGTGAATTTTCACATTAAATTGAAAATTCACAAGGTTTCATTTGAAATTGGAACTTAACTTAAAAATGTAAACAAAATGAAGTTTATAAATTTCAGATGAAATTGGAACTTATATAAAATTCAATTTAAAAATGAAATTTGACAATAATTGGAGTTTATAAAATTCTGATTAAAATTTAGGTATAAAGTTTCACCTTAATTGAAACTTATTAAGAAATTATTAAGTTTCACCTAAATTTAAACTTAGTAAAATAAAATAAAATTTATAAAGTTTCACACTAACCGAAACTTATTAAATTGAGAATGAAATTATTAGGTTTCACCTAAGTTGAAACTTGATGAGTCAAAATGAGAATTGTAAAGTTTCACATCAATTGAAATTAAAAATAAGATTATTAAGTTCTACATTAAATTGAAACTTATTAAATAAAAATGGAATTGAAAAATATTAAGTTGAAATCAAAATTATTAAGTTCAACTTATGAAATCAAATCGAAACTTATCAAATTAAAATTAAGATGATAAAGTTTCACATTGAAAAACTCATGAAATTGAAAATGAAATTTATTAAGTTTCACATTAAATTGAGATTTAGTAAATTAAAGTTGAAACGGTAAAGTTTCATATTAATTAAAATATGAGAAATTAGACGTAAAGTTAAATTTTATAATGGTTGAAACTTATGAGACCGAAATCAAAATTATAAACCTTCACGTTAAATTTAAGTTCATCAAATTAATATAGAAAATAAATTGTCAAGTTTCACCTTAAATTGAAATTTGTCAATTCAAAATTAAAATTATGTTAAAACAAATATAATTAAGTCTCACCCAAAATTGAGATTTATATTAAATTGAAACTTATTCAAATTGATATAATTTCATGATAAATTGAAACCTATTAATCTAAGTTAAAACACACAAGATCAAATTAAAATACTAAATTTTACTTCATATAAAACTTATGTCAAATTAAAGCGCATGAGTTGTAC
Source organism: Amphibolis antarctica (assembly GCA_024699675.1). Lineage (NCBI taxonomy): Eukaryota > Viridiplantae > Streptophyta > Magnoliopsida > Alismatales > Cymodoceaceae > Amphibolis > Amphibolis antarctica. The sequence goes on from JAMKPZ010003143.1 coordinate 20,864, forward strand.
ATCATAAAGAAAATTACGTAAAAAAAAATTAAAAATATTATAGTTTCACCTCATATTAAAACTTCAACTACAACAAATTAAAATTGAAATCAGAAGTTTATAAACTTCACATGTACTTGAAGCTCATCAAACCAAAACATAATAGTTTCACCTTAAATTGAAACTTAAGTGAAAATTAAACAAAACAAACCATTAAGTTAATTTAAATTAAATTATTTCACACTAAATCAAAATAAAAAAGAAAATATAAGATTATCTGGACTAACTTGGTTTGACATATAAAAGTTTCACACTATATTAAAACTTAAATCAAAATTAAATGAAAAATGAAAGAAATTAAACCAACCCAAATGAAACTTTTGAAGTTTCACACTAAATTGAAACTTTCAACAAACTAAACTAAATCAAATTAAATATTTGGAATTCCACGTTAAATTGAAATTCATAACAAATGAAAGTAAACTAAATTAAGTTGAAGTCATAGCTTTGCATGATACTAAGTTGAAACTTTAAATGAATTAATGTCAAACCAAACTAGTGATCCTCACATTTTAAAAGATGTACAAACAAATTAAGATATGCATATCGAAATTGCTCCTAAACAAGAGCTTAAACTGTTTATAAATTTAAATAAAAATCAAAATCAAAATACAAAATGCTCTAAGATATGCGCTTAAATTATCCATAAATTTAAATCAAAAATTAAAATTAAAATCATATCGCTCCTAAACAAGAGCTTAAATTGTTTACAAATTTCAAACACAAATTTAAATCAGATGAAATCACTTCTAAACAAGAGTTTAAACTGTTTATAAATTTAAATTTAAAGTCAAAATTGTAATCAAATGGCTCCTAAACAAGAGTCTAAACTATTTATAAATTTAAACAAAACCAAAATTAACCTGCTCATAGGTAGGAGCCTAAACTACCTATAAATCTTGCTATTTTTGATAAAAGAAACACAAAAAACATCTAAAATATTTAAAATTAAAGTCAAATTACTTTCGAACATGAGCCTAAATTGCTTAAAAAATATAAAACAAACAGTTTCTCATTGTAGATTTTGTTGCAACTACATCTTATATTTATAACTACTGTTTACACATATGTAATAGAATCTTTCATATATTGTACACATCCAAGTGTAGTAGCATGATGCAGATGAGGTATTCTTCTTCAAAGAATTTGTAAGATGTGGAATTAGTCGTTAACTCTTGAGAGGTCCTAAACACAACTAAAATACATGACCCTTTAACTCTTATGTATTTCTTAATATATAAATTATTATCTGTTGTGTTTACAAAAAGAACCCTACAGATTTTTGGCATGCCCGATGGGACCTCTCATCCTCAGCATCATGCTTGGAGGCACAAAAGATATGCTAACAGGATTTAAGCAAGGCTCGTCTCGAGAACAATTTCCCTTACTCACCATCGAACTAATGATGGACACAACAACAGGGCATGAAGTCCTACAACTTTATGAATGGATATTCACTTACAACCAGACTATAATGGATGAGGAAGATAAGATCCATACTACCTTCCAAATATTGAAGGGGATCTACTACTATAAAGTCATGTCATTCGGCTTCAAAAAATGTCGGATGAACTAACTAGCATGCAAAAAATGCCGGATGAACTAACTAGCATGCAAAAAATCTATGGGGTTTTTTGTAAACACAACATATAATAATTTATCTATCAAGAAATACATAAGAGTTAGGGGGTCATGTATTTCAGTTGACCGCGAGACACTTGCTTGCATTTTCCTTCCGTTCGTTCATTTTTTTTAGATCGATCGGTTAGGGTTTTGCTTTTCAATTGTTTTTTTGTTGTTTTCTTGTTCATTTCCACCAAATCTAAGATTTATTCTCTTGATTCGATGCTCTTCCTTAGCTTATCTTTGTTTTCTAAGGCTTTTTCCTTCCTCAATTAGGGTTTCAATTATTTTTGTTTTGTTTTCGTCAAATCCACGAGTTTTCTCTAGATCTAAGTATTTCCTTCTAGATCTACTATTTTTCCCTCTTTATTTTCTTGGATCCGAGCTTTACCTTCCTCGACTAGGGTTTTATTTTGATTTCGTTTTTGTTATTGTAGATCTAGGGTTCACATTCTTTGGAGTTGTATTTTTTGTTTCTTGTTTTGAGCTAAGCATTTTATTGCTATCCCCTTTCCTTTGCAGGTTAGGAACATTCGACATTGTGCTCATTGGATTTTAGGCAACGAGCGGTGGAAGAGGATGACGGCAATGCGGATGAATGAACCAACGATGTCGACGAACCTAGTTGGAAGAGCTCTGCCACGAGGACATCGAACATTGAAGACAATGAACGTGGACAATCGAGATCACGTTCTGCCCGGATCACGATCAAACAGTGGAGTGATTTTCCAGATAAGTTATTTTATTTATTTTTATTATTTTTATACTTCCTGCCCCTCTATTTTCGACTTTCCCTTCATTTTTTTTTAATGGGCCTGGGTCATGGGCCCAGTATTTTTTCCTTTTTTTTTTGCCGAGAGTTCAACCTACTTCGTTTTTCTTTTTTTTCTATGGGCCGGGCTTTTCTTTTTTTTCATCCCTTCCTCTCTTTTTTTCCTTTACCGAATGGGTTACTGAAGGTAGGGTTTGCGACGGCAGAGGCGGTGGTGGCTAGGTTTCCGATGAGTTCGATCACCGTGGTTTGTTTTGGTATTTCCATTTTTTTTTTGGGGGGGGGGGGGGTGCTTTCCTCGTCCCTCTTCATTCTGAGTATTGAATGGGAGATGGCCGCTTGGGACTTCCGATGAAGATCGATCACCGGTGTTTTTTTGTTTCAATAGTTTAGCTGGACAGCATTTTAGCTAGGCTTTCGGGTGTGTGGGTTTAGTCTTTTTATGCTCGCCCTAAGGTCTCCCCAATAGTGGCTAAGTTGAGCTTTCATTTTCGCCCCAAGGTCTCCCCAATAGTTGCTTTAATATTTTTTTTAATTTTCTCCTTGAGGTCTCCCCAACAGTGGAGTTGTTAGGTTTTAGTTTTAGCCCAGAGGTCTCCCCAACAATGGCTTTGATTAAGTTGTTTTAGCCCTGAGGTCTCCCCAACATTGGCTTTGATTAAGTTGTTTTAGCCTTGAGATCTCCCCAACAGTGGCATTAAGTTTTGATTTTTTTTACCCATTTCCTCACCTTGGTTGACGGACTGTGGGCAGGTGAGCAATAGGCGACTTGATGGGAAGGAAGAGCAGTTGGCGAACAGGAAATGAATATCATATGTGTCGACGGAGGGTAGGGACCGACGAACAGGAAGTGGCGATCGGCAAGAGCAATGGGTCTATCACTGATCCGGAGCAGTTGGGGGTAGCGGAGAGCAACCGTTGACCTGTAATAGGTGAGGGCGTCCAAGGGGGGCCATAGCCCGTCCTCGCTTCCCCGACCCTCATCTGGTATTTATAGATGGAGGTGGCCGATGGTCGGTGATCGAAGACGTGCACGACGTGCCGCGCAAGGGTCATGCGACGAGGAGATCATGCATGGGCGGCAGAGGATTTTCCACCGATGGACGACATATGAAGCTTGTAGAATGCACTTCAACACGCTTGTAATTTTTTGTGTATTCCTAAGCAATTGAGTCCATTTGTACGTTTGGATTGTAAATTTCCTTTGTTATTAATTACATTCTTGGAAAAATATCTAAAAGAAGTATTTATGGATGTTTTTTTTCAATTCAGGTTTTTTTATTTGTGTTTACTTTTAATTCATCTCAAAATTTATAAAATAATAAAATGAAAAAGTTGTTGTCAGTGTACACCTAAATACAATAACATGATACAAATGAAGTATTTTTCTTTAAAGAAGTTATAAGGTACATAGTTGATCATTAACTTTTGAAAAATCTAATTAACTTCATCATAAGCCAGTCAAATGCCAGTTTTGATGTTCAAACTTTAAGCTAATTCATGAACTCACCCAACAAGAATCATTATCAAGCCATTGTTTGTATTCTGAAATATTTAAAATCTACATCAACATAACATGTCAATTGGTGTGGGGCCAAGTCGGTTCAACACAATTTGACAGTCGGGCAATAAGCATGGTTACATTCACCATATTTTTTTAACAGATAGCATTAAGATTAAGAGGCAGAATTGTAAATTTTTTTAAAAGTAGTATTTAAGTAGAGATTCAAGTCGGTTCAAAAAATAGGTTACGAAAATTGATATCTTTTAATATTTAAATAAATAATATTAATATTGAAATTATATTTTTTAATATTGATATAATTGAATATTATGATAAGATTAATATAAAAAAGCTAAAATCTATATATATTATCATAATGTTAAGAGTGATTTTTACAATTAGAGGGGATTTGTGTAATTAAAAATTAATGAAAAAATATATATATAATTTTTTATTATTGAAATGTTAAAAATATGAAAATAAAATATTTCATAGGATCATTTGTATACCTTATAAAAATTAAAGAAAATTTATATTTAATTTTTTTTAAAATAAAAATATTTTAATATTTTAACATTTTAATGATAAAAAAATTTTAATTTTTTTTCCTTAATTTTAAAAAGACACGAACCCACCCTCCCCCCATTTAAAAAAAAGTTTTCCGTTACCACTT
>JAMKPZ010003144.1:0-32678 GCA_024699675.1 Amphibolis antarctica
ACCGGCGTTTTAATTATAATATTCGAATGGCTATAGTTTACATGTCACGTGAAATTTTAAGTTCACACGTGATGAGAGAAGCGGCATTTTATTCTAAATGGCCGGACGGTTGAATTAAAAGACCGGCGTTTTAATTATAATATTCGAAAGGCTATAGTGTACATGTCACGTGAAATTATAAGTTTACACGTGATGAGAGAAGCGGCGTTTTAGTTTAAACGACCAGACAGTTGAATTAACAGTCACACGTGAAATTAAACAGAACAACACATGGAAAATAATCAATTGAAAATCGAGTGTTTAAAAATATTTAATGAAAACAACTTTCTAGTAATCGGTTAAAATCGAATTATCTTTAAAAAAATTCACCCTAATATTTAAGATAAAAAAATTCTACAAACATCTTTCAAATTTAATCACCGTATTTATAATTAATGATAAATTAATTATACATACGTGAATGAATTTTTTAAGTTAAAGGAGAGTGTTTTTAAATTTCAGCTGCTGCATGAGAGAGAGTATTTTTAAATTTTTGTTGCTGCAAGAGAGAGTGTGTTTTTAAATTTCACGTGCATGAAAGAGAGTGTTTTTAAGTTTTTCAATTTCAACCATCGATCTTGAGATCGAGGAACACCTACAGAAGTGACTTCTGTAGACACCTATAGAACTCGTGCCCTCATATAGATTTGTATAGTTATAATGATGTGTGAGAATTTATATAAAGTTAAAATATTTTCTCATATAATCGAAACAAATTGTATATAAATTATTTTAATATTAAGTTACATGTCATGTTGTACTAGCTTAATTAGACAAAGTCTAATTGATATGCCGTGCCGTGCCCAGTTACAACACTCTTGAATATCTTCTCATACAACTCAGCTATGACGTGTTTCTAAGACTGAAATAAATGTATAAGGTCAATACTTGGAAGGCAATTCTAATTTGAGTACTTGAAATTAATAGAAAGAGGTTGAATCCAGGATGCATCGTGAATATATATATACATAATTGCATGCCAGAAGGAAAAATATGTCCAATGGTTGGAAAAATCGACCCCTCCACATGGACTTTAAGGTATGCATCTACAATAATTCATATTGATGGTGAAAGATGTGAGCATAAAAGATTTTAAATGCTGTAGAAGAATTAAATTAATTAAATATTTTAATTGATTATAATTACTATATTAAAAGAGTGAATTGAAAGGTATAGTAAAATATTGAGGAAAAAGATTCAATACACAATAACAAGAATCCTTATTTCCATTTATTTACTATAGAAGTTGGAGTTGAAATTAATGAAATTAACAGAGTTGAACTTTAATTGTGTAGGGAAAATTTGTATATATAGATTTTTATAATTATAATGATGTATGAAAATTTATATAAAGTTAGAATATTTTCTCATATAATTGAAACAAATTATATACAAATTATTTTAATATTAAGTCATATATCATGTCATACCAATCTAATTAGACAGTTTATTGATATACCATGTCATGCTCAGTTGCAACACTTTTGAATATCTTCTCATACAACTCATCATTCATTCCTTGATAAATGATGTATAATGCTTTTTTTTCTTTTTCTTTTTTCTTTTCTTGTATTGTGTCTTTTGTACATCAGTAAAATTCGACTTTAACCGTGACATACCTTTTTCTATAACTTATGTTAATTAAATAAGACACACATCTGACTACATCATCGATTATAATTCCTTCAATTAAAAGAAGGAATGGAAACTTGCATAACACCATTCATTCTTGCTTGGAGACGAAATGACCTGGTGATGCTTGTTATCAAAATAGCAACCCACAAATTTGAAAAAAATGTTCTGATACCAAATATAGAAGACAAAGATGCAACAAAACACTATTTTTCATTTTTTACAGAGAAGTACAAGATACTTCATGTGATTAATTTTGATCACTTATGTAACTACCATACACATATCAAGACATGTAACCACATCAAGAGATACAACCATATGTCACTCATTAAAAGAAATGTAACTTATTACATATGTAACCAACTAACACTCATGGAATTGGAAGATAACAACTCATCAAAATTATATTCTAGCAACATAATCAGATCACGAAACCTGAAGGGAGAAAGGAAATACAAGGGTACGTAGAGAACTATAAAGGAGGACGGAAATAGGCCGATACATGGTGAATATTTGCAGACGAAATTGATGCTTCACAGTTTCCTGATCATGATCGGAGCTCCATGTTGTGGGTGCAAGGTTATGACAACTTGAGGGGCATGGATGTAGGATGGTGAGAGCTCGAAGCAAAAGTTTTGGAGGATCATGCACAATGCTAATTTAGCCTCGTTCATAGCAAAGCTTTGGCCAATGCATACTCTAGGTCCTCCACTAAATGGCAAGAATGCCATCTGACCCTTCACGGCCTTCGAAACGCCTTCAGAAAACCTCTCCGGCTTGAACTCATGGGCGTCCACACCCCAGTATTCAGGGTCATGATGGGTGAGGACGATTGGAAGAGCAAGTTGCACTCCACGCTGCAAATTTAAGTCACCAATTTTGATATCCTTGGATGCACGACGGGAGATGAAAGGTGCAGGGGGATACAACCTTAGAACTTCGTTGATTATCATGGTGACCTGGAGATATATTGGTCGACAACAGCAAAGGAATTAATTAGTGATTCAATCAGTGCAAATCAAGCATTCATTTAAGACATTCAACCTGAAAGTGGAACTTACGATCTTTAAATGGTTTAACTCATCAAAGTTGGGCTTTTTCTTCCCAAAGCTTTGCAAAACCTCCTCTCTGGCACGAGTTTGCCAATCGGGATGCATGCATAGCAATATCAACGTCCAAGTAAGCAGAACAGCTGTGGTCTCGTGTCCAGCAAAGTAGAACAACTTGCATTCATCAATCACCTCCTCTATTGTCATGCCAAGCTTCCGTGCGCTTCCACTTGTTTGTGAATAACTGGAATTGGACTCCATTAGGTACCCCAGCAAGTCCTCACTCTTCAACCCTCCTTTCATCGCCTTCTCTCTCTTTTCAATTATAGACCTCAGAACGGTTCGAACTTCTCTTTCAATCTCACTTTTTCTTCTGTTAGTTCTGGTTGGAATGTAACTTCAATAGAAAAAATTATGTCAAAATAAAATTTCAATTGGCCATTGGCACGATATTGTTTTACATAAAGAATAAACATTCAAGTGCCATTGGCGCGAACAAGACCAGAGAAAATTACATTCAAAATGCACGCAACAACGTAGTGTTCAAACATGGCTAGGAATTGAGGTACTCAATCTTACCTATATCCTGGTATGAAAATATAATTCACGGTCTGTACAAATAGCGTGGCTTGCTCTGCTAGGAGTTGAAACACACGCTTCCCTTCTTCAAAGTAGCTACCAAATGCTGTCTGAGAAATAATATCTCCAGTGAAATTCTGGAATTCAGACCATACATTTAACTCCGTGTATTCTTCTGAGGAAACCAACTCCTTCCATCGATCAATCATATTGGTACAACAAGCAGAGAATGTTGGAAGCATGCACTGCAGTGGAGAAAACCATAGAGTAGAATCAATCTCAAATGCACAAATGCAAATTTCCCAAGTTTCATCCTTATGAATATTAAAAGTCTTCTTTTTTCTGATTCATGTATTTCTTTCCTTGATTGTTATGGCTATCGATGTAGACGTGTGGAAAATTGTACCTTTAATTTCTCTAGGTGAAATGCAGGGGCGACAATCTTTCTGTGCATCTCCCATTTCTCTCCATCATAATCAAGAAGCCCTGGGAGGACGAATTTACGAGCTGGGTTTCTTGTTTTCTCAAAGTGCCGAAATTTGGTGGACAGAATTTCCCTTATTAGCTCTGGACTTGTGACTACAATTCTTGGATTCGGTCCAAACCAATTAAAAGAAGTTTTACCTACGAGAAAGAACATGAAATCCATCAAAATTATTGTGGATATAGCTCTTTCATCTATATGCAAAATAATAGAGAAGATGGTTGAAGGATTTCACTTGACTAAATAGTTCGTAGATAAATTTATTGTGATTTGTTGGCAACAACTTAACGAAGAACCTAAACAAACTTCAGTGTTCTTTTTCGAAAGATGGATGTCTCCTCTACTATAATATGAATAAGAGTATAAAAAACATATATGCATATTTCAAAAATCAAGGGATGGAAGGGTACACACCATATTTCTTCGTAGTCAGGGAAGACATGGGAACAACACGAGGGGCGATGTCGTGGCAGAAGAGAGGCAAGGGCTTGGAACGGGCGGCCTTCGTCAACGATATATCGTCGCGGACATCTCCCACCAGCAATCTGTAAGAGTTGCCCTTGAGGCCCTGCTTCCTGAGAAACCTCTCCAGCCTTTTGGGTCTCCACCATATCCACTCCACGACCCGTCCGACGGAAACCACCAGCCATAGCAACAGCACAGCAAGGAACGAGTGCACAGCCCAATCCGGCACTGTTCCAGAACTTAAAAAGTCCATCGTAACTTGCTCAGACACCTGCAACTCTAGAAACCGATTGGCTCAATGAACTCCTCTCCCTCTCTCTCTCTCGTTTTTTCACCTTTCCCAAAAGCAATTGAATTGATTACTGCTCTGGCTACATGGATGCATATTTATAGATACGCAGAAACTTCCAACGAGTGCACGTATAGCGTCAGCAGTGTCGTGTATGAGACTTGACGGAAACACACGGGTCAAGCAATGCTACCGACCCACTAGAAGGCGAAGCGCAGTCAAGCACGTTTCTCGTCAAAATTCGAAGTTTAACTTCGAGGCAATTATAATTTCACTTCTTAAAAAGTTGATTAAGGAGAATTTGTGACTTCAAAAAATATAAGTAATGATAAAAAATGATGAAAAATGCAATTTATTACTTTTTATCATTTTTCATTGTTTTCAAAGACATGAATTCCTTTTAAATTTTAAAAAAGTCTAATCTAGAATGGATCATGAGTATAATTACATGCCATGAGGAAAAATAAATCAATATTTACGAATTAGAAAACCTCCACGGACGGAAAAAGGATACGAGGAATCTCAAAAAAGCAAAAGAAAAAGGGAAAGGAACGTCGCAGCAAGCAAAGTGAAAGATGGTATGCAATGAAATTACATGAAATCTACGATGATATATTTGTTATCACAGTTTCAACTTTATTCACAGCAAAGTTTTAAAGTTTACAAAAATTTAAACAAACGCAATTACATTGTACGGTAATTGGAAGTTAAAATAAACTATTGTAAACACCGACTAATCTGCAACTCCTTCGAGGCATTACTTTCTTTTTCTTTCTTTTTTTGGCTTTCTTCCGTTGCTCTCGTTCCTAAGCAACAAAAAGACAATTTCGCCATCACCTTTCACTTGAAGAAGCTGCGCTTATCTCCAATCCACAAGAAAAGCGACGGATCTGGCGAGGGGTGGAGGCGCGAGGACGAGACACGACGTCAGCGGCGAGATCAGGCGGAAAATGACAATATCTGGCAAGATCCGGCGAGGGGCGGAGACGCGAGTACGAGACACGACGTCGGCGGCAAGATCCGGCAAAGGGCAGAGGCGCGAGGAGGACGAATGCGCGAGCCGGCGAAGGGGGAAAAGGGAACGGTACGTGCGAGTGCGCGGGGAAGGCGGAGGGTTGGTACTTCGAAATTAGTTTAAAAAAGGAAAAAGGTAACATATTTTTTAAATTCGTCACTTATTTACGGTAAATGAGGCAAATTTCAGGGTTATACGTGGAGGAGTTCAAAATCCATCGTTTTTACATGGAGAATGCAACGGATTCTTAGGTCATAGGTGATAAATGGTAAAATTTATTACATTTACCTGAAAATGGTGATGGATTCTTGGGTCATAAGTGACCGATGATAAAATTTATCACCTTTTATAAGAGTAACAGAAGAAAGTTTACATTCATCATTTTTTCATTAATTTCTCGTAATTATGGTACAATCGACATGTTGATGATCCGTAGTGAATATGTCAATACTACAATCCACGTGTTGATAATCAATAGTAAAAATATCAATGAAACTTAACTTTAATCAAACTTATATATAAGCATGTGAAGGGTTATATTAAAAGAGTAATAACACATTAAAATAAGATAGCTATTTTTCATGTGTCCTTTTGTTATTACATCATTTTAATCAAAAGGTTAATCAGAGGATCATTTATAATTGAATCGAATTAAGATTTTACCGTCTAAGTCACAACTTATTGCTGTTTAGATTAAACAATTAAATCAAAAATCAAAACAACGTAAAGGTTGATTTGAATGTGATTTCAAAAGTGATTCGTTATTCCTATTTTGTAATATGTACTTTCGAGAAAAGTTCTATTTAAAAGGTAAAATTATACTTGTCAATGATGTTGTATCAAAATTTTGTATCGACACAGTTCATAAAGACAACGAGTAGGCTGCCCATCAACAACACGATATTGACTGATATAATTTTTTAATTAATTTATATATATTTAATATTTAAATAATTAAAAAAAATTAAAATATTTATTTATTTAACAAATAATAACATTAAGTATTCAATTATTAATATTTAAATTTGATTCAACAAATAATATAATAACATTCAAGTAATTCAACCTTCAACGAGACAACAACGTATATAATTAAATTAAATTTTTTATTTATTAATAAATTACATATTTTATATTCACATCATTACAAATTTACAATTACATTTAAAAAAACTTTACAACAAAATTAAATTACATTTTTGAAAAATTACAAATTGATAATATTTTAATTATGAAATGTTTAAGTTTGAGGATTACTCTGTAAATTCTTCAACTTGATTTTGTTTACGTAATCGAGAAAGCTTCTAGTCTTTTATACACATTAATACTTCTATTATATCTTCTTTAAATCTACTTCTTCGGTCATCAAGTATGTTGTCAATTATACTGAAAATATGTTCACAAACTACTGAAGACACTGGAATTATTAATAAATCATTTGTCATTATTGATAATATTGAAAACATAATTGATTGTTATCTCCACCAATCTAAAACATCAAATGTATTTAAGTTAGAATGTTGAGTAAATAATAATGATTAGTGATTGATTTTAGACACAAATTAGTTCACAAATGATTAGAATGTTCACAAATTAATTCATGTCTAAATACTATAAGATTATAATTGTATGATGATAATAATGTTGAAATATTTTCATCAAATCTTCGATTTTGTAAAAATGCCTAAGAATTTGAAGATTGTCCAACATTTGATTCAAGTATTGTGAACATTGATAAAGGAGAATGTTTTATTCTTAACTCATATCCTTGTGTATATAAATCAAACATTTGATTTAATTGTTCTTCTATTATATTAACAGTTAATCATAAATCTAAACCTAAACTCATTTGTATTCCCTTAATTAATTTAATAGCATATCTTATTTTACACCTAAGATTTAAGCATGCACTCAAAATATATAATTTTGAGATTTCATTCTTATATTTTAAAATTTTTTATTTCATCTTATTTACTATTAGTTGGGAAATTGGATATGTCTCATATTTATTAAAAACTCGTGAAATATCATATAAATGATGTAACGCATAAACAAATGTAGAATAATAAATTCCTGATAATCAAACAATTACATCATAAAAAGGTTATAAAAATTCAACAAAATATTTTACAATTTTAAAATGATCATCATTGAAATTTCATATAGTAATATACTTTCTAACATTAAATATAATAAATTTCACTCATGTTGAATATCTAAAGAGAATTTTTTATGCGGCATTTCAAAAGAATCACATGTTTTATCAAATTGTTGCTACCACTTTCTTAAACTAATTATAAAACTTATAGCATCCTTAACATTTTTAATATAAATTTTAATTTCTTTTATACCTGATTGTACAATAATATTAATTATATGATACATACATCTTTGATGAAATAATTTAAAATCATTTGGTGGACTTAATCTAGTTTTAAACATTGGTATTGTTACAATATTATTAGTTACATTATCAAAAGTTATACTACCTATTTTATTTCTAATTTCATATAAATCAAAAAATTTTATAATGTTTGCAAAAATTGTTTTAGCGGTATGTGGATATTGAATTTTTCTAAATCCTATTTATTTATTTTGTAAAATCCAATTTTAATCAATATAATGTGCAGTTACAGCTATGCATCCATCCTTAGTTCTATCTGCCCAAATATCTGAAATGCATACTATACATGTCATTATTGTACTCATAATATTAATAAATTCTAATCTAAGCATATTAAATGAATTCATAATATCTGACCTAATAGTATTTCTAGATACATGTTTATATTGTGGACAATATGCTTTACTAATATATTCATCAAAAAGTTTATTACCTCTAAAACTTATTGGTAAATCTTCTTCACAAATAAATTTAGCATGTAAGTCCTTAGTTCTTTGAGAATTATAAGTCTATGAGCTAACACTACCCTCAGAAGTAAAAGAAAGTTGTGTTTGAATAGTTTTATCATTATTCCTATTTTCACATATACTAATATATCTAGTTAAATGACCTGTACTGCTAGATATTTTGTAAGAGAAGTCAGCGTTACAAAAGTTGTAGAAGGCTTGTTCCTCTGAAGTACCGTCTGCCATGACTTTCATCATTATTATGTACGTTGACCAAATAGAATCTCACTTCTGAAACTTCCTCGATGGAATAGTTGAAGTTGAAGTTCTAGTAGTCTCCATTGACGACGTCACTTCAACTTCAAGAAAGTCTTGTTGAAGATATTCATAACTTCCAGAACTTTGACTTTGGTAGTAGGCTGTTGTTTGTAATTTGTGAAATGTGAATTGAGTGGAAAAATTTAAGAAATCGAGTATTGAGATTTAAAATTTGAGATAAGAGGAGTTGGGTGAAGAAAAAAATCAACCCAACTCTCCCAATTTATACATAAAATGTCACGCAGAAGTCGGTCATTGCACACGGAAGTCGGCCAACTGCTCATTGCACGCCAGCCACCTATTGCACATCGACCTCGAGGACCCGATCGTTGCCCTATTCCTCTTCGACTCTTCTTCTTCTCTTCTTCACCTCTTCTTCTCTCCTTTATTCTTCCCCTCTTCTTCTTGGGATCAGCCCCACGACTTGACGACTATTCTCCTCACCAACCCCACGACCCAACAACTATTCTCCCCACCAACCCCACGCCCCGACGACTGTTCTCCCCCCCACCCTAGGACCTGGCAATCATTCCCTCCATTGACCCCACGACCCAGCAACCATTCCCCCCGTTGACCCGACGACCATTCCACCCCCCCCCCCTCCCCCTCCCCCTCGCTTGCGACCCAACAATCGTTCCCCTTGCTAGTCCCACAACCCAACTTCTGTTCCCCCTACTAGCCCTATGACCTGGTGACCCCCCCATTAACGACTCGACAATTGTTCCCTCCGTCAACCCCACACAATCGTCCCCCCCCCCCCCTCCAACGACCCACATCGTAGTCTCATGCTAGGCTGCATTGTGCCAATTTCGTGCTAAAATTTGTGTTGTGCCGGTCTAGCACAAACTACCTAGGGGTCGATCCAAACACAACCCACGACACAAATAATTATTTATGTTATGCTGTTACCAACATGGTCAAACCGTGTTGGGCCACAATTGACATCTCTAGGTAAAACAAAGTTCATTTAGGTCAAAACTTTTTCAATAGATCAAAGACTCATGAAGCTTTATTCCTACTAAGTTTTGCAATTTTTGAAACAACAAAGTGACAGTAGAATTTTCTAAAACAAGAATACTATTTTTTGTTTTACTTCTTATTGATGTTGTTCATTGTATTATTAACTTAATTGTGAAGTTATGTGTGATTTTTCTAATTAAATACTAAAAAAGACACGATTGTACCCATTACCATTGTAGTAGAGGTTTTAGAGGTGGATTTTGTTTGATTATTTTTTTGCTATTTATTTACCATGGAAAAAATTTAGAAAATCCTATTGTATTTTTCTCAACAGGGTTTTCCTTCGTTCTTACTGCCTTCACCTCCCTTCTCCTCTGCACCTTGCAGTAAGAGCGTACCACTTCTTATGATGGAAACCCAAGAGCTTGGAGAAGAAGTTGTCACCTTCTTATGCTCATACTCCAGTCAAAGTGATGAGCCTTCAACCACAATATGGAGTGCAGATAATTGTAAGGCAGATCTAATAATTTACACATTATATATAGTGGTAACTCTCCTACGAGTCTGTAACGAGTTTAATCTTATATTATTGTTGTAGTGGTCATTTTCTTTGTATAAAGACACCAATTTCAGGGAAGATCACCACTCTTTTTACATGAATTTTGATTGCTACTTTTTATAGATTAAATTAAAATAATATTCTAGTTATAAAATCATAACAGTAAAAAGAGTCATCGCAACAAACTAATAACAAAAAATCAAATTTCAAGAACAAAAATCCAAGCAAACAAAAGTCACAAAACAATAAATTCCAATAAAACCAAAAAAAGGGTTAAATTTTGACCATATTGTGATCCCAGATGATGTAAACGTGCAGATAGACATTTTTAGAAAAAAAAAACCAAAGCAAGCATGCAGATAGACATTTTTAGAAAAAAAATAAACAAAGCAAACATGACAATTTAGCAACTAGGATGATACTCGAGATGAGCTTTAGTCATACAGAATGCCACAGACCTTAGACAAGAGGCATTGGCATGTTTATATATATATTGTAGATTTCCTGGATCTCCATTTCAGAATCACCAGAAGTAGGCAACCTTAGTCAAGAGGCATTGGTGTTTTTATATGCATCATAGATATCCTGGATCTCCATTTCAGAATCACCATGAGTAGGCAACTCTCTCATTTCTTCATCATCAGATTCAGAACTAAACTCTTCAACATTATTTATGCTTGATTCGGATAAGTCATATTCCTCAACATCAGAAAATTCGTCAAAATTCTTTATCCCTTTTTTCTTTCCTCTATAACCAGTGAGTTTCAAAACCTTATCTTTCCACACTGCCAGCGGACATTTTTCAATCAGCTCAGGACCTTCATATGCCTCTTTCAAGAAGACATGAAACCGCTTTCCTCTTTCAGAAACATAGAATATGCCAAAATGCTTCAAAAGAAGCCTCATCAATTTCTGAGGCATTGTGAACTCTCGTCGGAAGTGGGTAAGGTGGTCAGTTACCAGCCGCTTTTCAACTGTAAAGCTCAGCAACTCATGCATAACTGCAACCGCCCTCTTGTCAAACTCTGGTGAACCTGGCATAAGATCTTTTGGATATGCATACGGGGATAGATAAGATGTCTTCTGAAAATGTTCAATTTTTCCTCCAATTCTAAAGACCTTCTTGAAATTGGAAGGGAACTTCATTGGGAATGGAATTGATAGAATGCCCGGTGTTACATGCTCAAAATCAGACCTGGGCATAGCATTCTTCTCTAACTCCGTGATCGCACAATCAGGATTCCAAGATACAAGTTCCAAATGTTCTATCCCATCGATGTTGACTGCCCTGAAATGTTCTGGGAATTTATGGATCCATTCCTTCCTAAAATCATAGGGAAGACCCAAATCTCTCCTGAAATGCACAAGCTTGTCCAATCTGAGCCTCTTATCAACTGACATCATCAAAAATCTAGTAACATACTCAGCCGCTTTCTCCTTGTATTCTTCTAATAGTCTATTCTCTTCTTCTTGCAGATCGGCCGCTTGCTTTGTCAGCCCACACCATATGACACCCTTCTTGTCCCTATACAATTCAAACAACTTTGGGGACTTGGCAACGAAGTCTGAGATCTTGTGCGGCTTGTTCAGGCTTAACTGCTGTCTGTACTGTTCCATTTTCCTAAGAGGCATCACCTGTTCAGGTTCTTTACTCAAAGCATCCATCAAGAACATAACTTTCGAAGCAACTTTCCATCTCTCCGTGACTATTTCTAGGTCATGCACCCTCTTCTTCTTGCTTCTGTCCTGCACTCTCCTGCCCCTGGTCATCCATCGTTTCTGCAAAGGTGAAGTAACCGACCAAGACAAGCACGATCCACTAAATGCTGTCGTATCACCAGCAGAGAACGGTGTCCAAGGACCTCCAAGAAGGGATCTGTTCCTCGTGTTGGCAATAACAAAAACTTGAGTTGTCACCATTAGATAGAGGATCCTAATTGAATGGCATTCATTAGAAAATCCATGCTACTTTCTCCTGCATAAACTGAACCATACTGACATACCAAGATTCGGTAAATGCGGAAACTGCACAAGATTCATCAACAAGAGAAAACCCAAATCATCAAAACTCTCAGACAAAATGGAAATAAAAATATCTAGTGTGTGACAAACAACCATACTTTGTTTTACATCCTTCAGGGAGCTTTCACCGAACAGGTGGTGTGCATTGGTGACACACTTTTCGAGTCTTTGCCCTCCTTGAGTGGCCGAGCCCAAGCTGTTGTTCAACTGATCCCACTGGTTGTTGTCCGACGATTTGTGCCCCAACAGCGTTCTAGTGCCGTGTCGATGATCGTTCGTGACACGCGACCTGTCATCCAGCCCCCTACCGCCTTCGCCCGTCCTTCGCACGACCAGTCCCCCGCCTGAAAAATGCAAAAATATTTTCATGCTTTGTTATTTAAATGCATTTCTTTTTTTGTCAACGTGTCTTACCTCACGAAAATTTTCGGGTTCTTCTCTGGCATTTAAAACATCTTATCGTCACGACAGGATCCTCGAAAAACCTAGCATTACAAATAAAAATGAAACTTAAAAAATATTCACTTACTATTAAAACGATATTTATTATTAAACTTATCATCTTAAACTTAAAATTTTGTTGATATATTAGAATTATCTTAAAATAATAATTTAAAAAAAAAATTGATGTGATATTTTTGAAACTTCATTGATGAAGCTTGATTACGCCATCAATCAACCTACATAAAGCCATCAACCATCTCAAAATTGTGAGACTTGAAACCTTTTTTTTTTTGTTCATGCTAAATTTACAAGGCAACTTCATCATCCCATTTTAGTTTAATACTAATTAAAAGAAAATACAAACATACAAGTCACAATGATTTTGAACTAAGATTTTGTTTGATAATAGAATTTATAGAGATTTTTATTATACGAAGTATATATTTTAATAAATGTTATAATAAGAGTAAATATTTTTATTGTAATTGTCAAAGAAGGAAATAAAAGAAATTTTTTTATCTCAAAAATCGTGTTGACATAAAAAATGTAAATTTCAAGTTCACCAAATCTTAATTTTGTTAAACAAAACCTAAGTTTTGAACTTGTATTCACCTGCTCTCCTTTTACTTCAATAATTTCGCAAGGGAATCAAGTTGGAAGGTGATGTCTTCTCCATTGATGCTGGGCTTATGTTGTCTACGATCTTCATTCATCATGATCCAGAATACTAGGGTGAGGATATTGATGAGTTCAAGCCAGAGAGGTTCTACCATGGGGTGACAAAGGCCTCTAAAGTACAGAATGTATTCTTCCCTTTCGGATGGGGCACAAGAATTTACCTTAAACAGAACTTTGCAACCATAAAAGCGAAGATAGCACTTGCTATGATACCTTAACACTTCTCTTTCGAGTTGCCACCTTCTTATGCTCATGCTCCATTCAAAGTGATGAGCCTTCAACCAATAATAACAATTTCTATATCTACTTTCCGAAATTCAAATTTATTTTTAACTAATTCATCCAATGATGGAAATCCGCCTCCCTTCATCGAATGTGTAGTTACGGATAGATGAGAAGATTACCAAATTCCAATGTTTTATTCAGATCATTACTCTTTTTACAAGAATTTTGATTCCTACTTTTTATAGATTAAATTAAAATAATATTCTAGTTGTAAAATCATAACAGGAAAAAGAGTCATCACAACTAATAACAAAATATCAAAATTCAAGAACAAAAATCCAAGCAAACAAAAGTCACACGACAACTAATAGATTCCAATAATAGTCACACATGGGTCCCAAGTTTGATTGCAACCTTTTTGACTTAAATTTTTATCCCACAAAGCACTCCTTTCCAGAAAATCCAGTTACCCAGATGATGATCAACTACTTTGAAAGCTTGTAGTCTCATTTCTATAAAACCATCGATTTCTTCTCCGACCCTCATGCTCAAAGCAGAAACAAGGAGGGACACTGGAGAAGATGATTGGGCTTCTCTTCATTCTCTCTACCTCCATCTCCCTTCTCCTCCTGTACCTTGCAATCAGAGCGTACCATTCCTTATGGTGGAAACCCAAGAACTTGGAGAAGCAGCTGCGGCAGCTGGGAATTCAAGGCAACCCCTACAGGATCTTCTTTGGGGATCTCAAAGAAGACATGGAAGCCATGAAGGAGTCTTGGTCAAAACCCATCAGTCTCACACACAATATAGCGTCTAGGGTTCTGGCTCCCACTTGCAGAACCATGGAGAAATATGGTAAGATATTTTGATTGTATAATCAACTAATGACTACAAGAAATTTTACACTGTTAGATATTTATTTTATACAAATTTTATCTATCTATTGCATAATCTATATCTGTGGGAATTTGACAGCAAGCTAATTAAGATTGTTTCGTTAGAATAGTATGATGATCATAACCACTTCCTTGAATGATTTCTTCTTTGCTTTCTCTTTTCCTTCAACACAGGAAAAAAATCCATGAATTGGCACGGCACAGATCCAACGGTAATCATAGCAGATCCTGATATCATAAAAGATGTTCTTACCGACAAAACCGGATGCATCACGAGGCCACCTACAAATCCTTCGGCAGAAACATTGATAAAAGGTATTCTACGCCTGGAAGGAGAGGAATGGACCAACAGAAGGAAGATGCTTGCTCCTGCCTTCCATATCGACAAACTCAAGGTTGGTTTTCATCATTTGCCTTCCCACACTCACACAAATCAAGCTCTACCCGTTGTTGATGGTGATCACAGGGCATGGTGCCAGCATTTTCACTCAGTTGCGATGATTTGATCAAGAGGTGGGAAGGATTGGTTAGCCGTGCCCAAGGGAAGAGAGAATTGGACGTATGGCCAGAGCTTCAGAGTTTGACAGGAGATGTCATCTCTAGAACTGCTTTCGGAAGCAACTATGAGCAAGGCAGGAGAATCTTTGAACTTCAGAAGGAACAAGCTGCATTGGCCATTGAAGCTGTTAGGAGTGTGTATTTTCCTGGTTTAAGGTGAGTTCATATTGAGTAGTCAGTCTTTAGCGTGACGTTAGTGATAAGTTTAAGTGCCTTTTTTTTTACCACTTATCACAACCTACGAAGTTGGCATTCTCTTTTGAATCTTATCAATCATATTATCTTGCTGTTAATTTATACAAGCTCAAATAACCTACTCGTAAGAGAGAAGAAAGAATTATCTACCTTTCTCCGTTTGCCCCTTTGCTATTTATTTTAGACTCTACTTGCATAGAAGTTATGAACTTTGGATTTGATTCTAATCTAGGGTTTCTATAGAATTGTTTCTTTTATGATCTCAACATTTATGGGCAGATTCTTACCAACTGCGAAGAACAAGAGGAGAATGCATATCGACAAGGAAATTAAATCAATTTTGAGAAATCTCATTCGCATGAGGGAACAATCCATACGAATGGGGGAATCATGTAGCGATGATTTACTTGGATTGTTGGTGCAATCATCCGAAAACATTGAAAGCAAGAATGAAGAGACTAATTACAGGATGACTGAAGAGGATATTATAGAAGAGTGCAAGTTGTTCTATTTTGCTGGTCAGGAGACGACCTCCATCTGGCTCACATGGACAATGGTAGTATTAGCAATGCATCCAGATTGGCAAGAAAAGGGTAGGGAAGAGGTCCTGCACATCTGTGGAAGGAAAAAACCCGACATGGATGCCATCAACCACCTCAAAATTGTGAAACTTGAAACCTTATGCTTTGTTCATGTTGAATTTCTAGGGTAACATCATTATCCCATTTTTCTTTAGTTTTAATTACATGAAAATATAAACTTGCAGGTCACAATGATTCTAAACGAAGTTTTAAGGTTGTATCCGCCTGTTCCCTCTTTATTCCGGTGGGTTCACAAGGGAACCAGGTTGGGAGGCGATGTCTTACCTGCTGATGTTGAGCTTATGTTGCCTACGATCCTTGTTCATCATGAACCAAAATATTGGGGTGAGGATGCCGATGAGTTCAAGCCGGAGAGGTTCTGCCATGGAGTGGCAAAGGCCTCTAAAGTTCAGAATGCATTCTTCCCTTTCGGATGGGGGCCAAGAATTTGCCTTGGACAGAGCTTTGCAGCCATAGAAGCGAAGATGGCTCTTGCCATGATACTTCAACACTTCTCTTTCGAGCTGTCACCTTCTTATGCACATGCTCCATTCAAAGTGGTGACTCTTCAACCACAACATGGAGCTCAGCTAATTCTAAGGCAGATCTAATAATTTACACATTATGCAAAGCGGTAACCCTCCTCCACCATGTGTCGGTAACGAGTATGGTCCTATATCATTGTTGTAATGGCCATTTTCTTTATATACAAGACATTATCTTTGCTAACCATTATTTCTTTGTTTTCACGTGCATCAAAAACTATTAAAATCTTAAGTTTCTGTACATTTACCTAATGCAAGTATACCTGTAAGACTGAAAAGAAAGATAATAATTAAAGGAACGTGTTAAAATAAGATGAAAACTTATTTAATAAAATAGTAGACATTTCTACTCATAATCAATTAAAATATCAAACTACAATCGTTGACCGTAACCAGGCATATTTTGGAAAAAAATTAAATCTAAATGAGACCATTTGTGCCTTAAAAACGGTTAGAACGAAAATTCAGAAAAGTACAGATAATAAAAAAAATTTAGAAGAAAAGAGAAGTCTGAAAAATTAAAAGTATTTGTATCTGTCCAAAAATTCTTGAGAAAGTAAAAAAAAAGAGACAGATAATATCAAATTTTGATTGTAATGTCTTCAATCTTCATGATTATCATATAAAGTGATGTTTACAATTTTAATGAAAATAAATCATAAATTTCAATTTTTCTGTTAGCTTAAATCAACTGTAATCTGCAGTTCTTCGTCTAATTAAATCTTCTCAAGGGCATATTCTCCCATTGTCCCAATTTATAGAACTTACGATTAAGTTATTCAAAACTCTCTTATTACAATTTCTTTTGTTTCTTAAAGTATGTTCAATGAAGAGAAGTTGTTATAACATAGATTAATTTATTCGTATTAACTTATGGAGCTAATGCAACATGTTCTCTGTCATCTTTTCCTTTAATTAAACTCTGCATTTTCTATTATCGCTGACTTTTTTGCAACATCAAGTTTCAGTCAATATTTTCGGCATTTGAAGTCGGATCGATGGGTGAACTTGCAACAATCGAAAGAGGAGCTATATTTGCACCAATCGATGGGTGAAGTGATTGCTTCTACCAAACAAGAAGTAAATGGGAGAGGCAACATTCGATAAAACTTTTTTTGGGTTCTACCAAACAGGAAGATTTTTGTGTTCGTCCTCCATTGTTTTATCCATCTGAGATCGAGCAAATGTTTTGGGTACTAAAGGGAAAAGAAGCAGTATTAGCTCCAG
This sequence comes from Amphibolis antarctica, assembly GCA_024699675.1. Lineage (NCBI taxonomy): Eukaryota > Viridiplantae > Streptophyta > Magnoliopsida > Alismatales > Cymodoceaceae > Amphibolis > Amphibolis antarctica. The sequence continues at coordinate 17,614 of JAMKPZ010003144.1, forward strand.
CTCCAAACCCATCGTACATCGACTAAACCCAACTTCCAACAGAGATTAAACCCTAAACCTCAACCCTTTTCAAGGAATATTGTCCAGTGTAAATCCAAAACTGGAAACAAAAACAGGAGTAGTGAGAAAATGGTGCGTACCTTGCGTAGGCGTGGACATTGGAGGTGATCGTTTGCGAACAGGGGAGTGGGGAAGGAGACGAGGGAAGGCAAAGAGGAAGGGGCGTGGACTACAGTGTTTGTTACCGATGGGGTTGGATGTTCAGTGTTCTTTTGTTAATGTACTTTTTGAGGTAGTATAATTAATTTTTTTTTTTAATTTATTTATAATTATTAGGTACAATTAATAAAAACTTAACCTCATTTTATTAACAAATAACATTATTTCTTCCCCCATTTTGTTTAACAATTAGAATACATGTATCACGCGTCGTCACTCGTCAGGGAATTTTGTTTTCTAAAAAAAAGGCAGACTTTTTTATTTCAAATTTACGTATTTTTTGTAATGTTATAGAAAAAAATTATTACCTTTTTTACATCATAATAATATTTTTTATAATATTACATCATTCTTTCTATATCACTTCTTACAAAATTACAAAAATTAACAAACTTCTTTTCCTTCAACATTATTAATTTTTTATATTTTTTACAATATTATACAACATTACTCACTTTTTTATTACAATGAAAATAATAGTTTTTACAATATTACATTATTTTTAAAGAATTTTTAATTTTTTTACAACATTTTTGTTAAAAAACTAATTTTTTTACTATAAAAATTTATTTTTTACTTGATAAATTACCTTACAAAATTAAAACTACGTAACAATTAAAATCCAACTCTTTATAGAGAACCATTAACAACATTGTTTACCATTTGTTGGTGAAGAAAGGTGGAATTCCGGTCGAGCACACACTTTTATCCAATACTTATTTACTTTTGATTTATGTTTTTCTTGTATATTACTTTTAACTATATTTAAGTTGTTAGACATTTTTGGTTTCACATATTTCACAAAATTATTGTCATCACATAAGATATGTATAATCTCGATTATATATCACATAACCTGTAGGTGTTCATAATTCAAACAAAATATAATGGTAAATAGCTTAATTGATCTTCTGATGTTATAATATATGAAAGATATTTAAAATTTATGTTCAAACATAAATAATACCATCCTCGAAAACTAACTTCAACCAAGTTCTTGTTAGTTATAAATATTTTTTTAATAATTATAATGATTTTTATTTTCTTCAGAAATCGATTTTAATCACTTAATTATACAATCAAGATTTGCAGTTTATTAAAACCTAGGAACAAGAAATGAACATCCCAAACCCTAGGGACCTTAGCATAATTTCGCCGCATGGTATAAATTTCCCTGTCCGAATCGCCATAGCGCAGAAACCCTAGCATCAGAGGCCGCCTGCTTCCTTCCTCTACCAGGTCGTTCTTCTCCCCTCGTGCTGGGCAATGGCTGTTCCTTTGTTGAAGGGGAAGATCGAAAAGAAGCGCCTCAAGAAGTTCAAGCGGCCTCAGAGCGATCGCCATATTTGTGTCAAGGTAGAACAGATCTTCCATTCCCCCTTTGCACCTCTTCTTCTTCTTGTTTTTTGTATTCATTGGTTCTATTTTTAGACCTCTATTGTTCCTACGATGCTGAAATGGCTTTTTCTGCGCCAGACTTGGTTTATTGTCTATTATGCTCTGCTTCTCTTTCATTGCCTAACACCACTTGATGTGTTCAAACGCCAAATTTTTTCGGCGTCTTACTTTATGGAGTGTCAGTGATTATTGTGTCCGCCAAAAGGGGATTTTTTCAACTCCCCCCATCTGGACCCCAATCTTAAATCCTAACGATTTGTTTAGGTTCATGTGAGCTGGTGCTTGTGGTGTCGGTGCCTGCCGTTAGTCGGAGAAGAGATGCACTCTATTGGTTTTGATCTTCCTGACTCAGAATTTGCTTATTCATTCTCATAGTTCTTCCTATTGCTTTGCCTCTGCTGCTTTGTCACCTCATTTGCTACTCTCTTCGTATTTGTCCAAATTATATTTCTGCTCTTTCTATGCTTGCGTTGGATTTTTGTATTTGCCTTGTGTTTCTGTGTTTTCTACTCCGTTGAGGCTTCGCCTCTCGAAAGGTTTTATTGTCTTCCAAACAGAATTTGATGGCTTTGCACTGCCCGTGATAGGCTGGGGATTTCTTTTCCTGTTGCTCTTTTGGCGTTGATCAATCTTATTCGATATACTTCTTGGGTATCACATCTCGTCGGTTTTTTCTGCTACTTGTAATTTTGATCAGCCTTCATCTCTAATTTGGCTTCGTATGGTAGACATTTTTGTCGTGGACGGTGCCATTTGCTTGGTAGTTGAATTACAATCTCCATTCATGCTTAATCAGTCAAGGCTTTTTTTGATTGTTGGAACCATCAAGATTTTCCTGCTATTTTCATTTTTCGACAACTTTCCTGTATTGTGTTGGCCCTTTAATGATGCATAGATTCGAATTTTCCACGTATCCATATGAGTTTTATCTTGCGTTCCTGTTTGGCGTTTGCATTAGCTGGATTTCTTGTTCCTGTTGAAGCAAAAAGTCTGACCTAGGAACCATCTCAATTAGCCCGTAACGCCTCATCTAACTGTAGTGCTCGTAATCATTACAAGATTTTTTGCAAATATATTAATCAAAGTAAAACTCTGTAATGCAGTTCCAATAATGGTGTTTTTGAACGTCGCCCCATTTAAATGTTGCCGTAATGCATGATATTTGGAATTTCGTGATCTTTGTTTGACAATAGATTGAAACATCTTAAACTGAGGCCTCTTTTCCATTATTCCCAACGTTTCAATGCAATATATCACATTATATTTGTTTTAGTTTTTGCGAAGCTTTTGCTGTCGAGATATTGTATGTTCATGGTTGATTTATAATCAAATGGCAGCCAAACTGGCGTCGCCCGAAGGGTATTGATTCTCGCGTGAGAAGAAAGTTCAAAGGATGCACCTTAATGCCCAACATTGGTTACGGTTCCAACAAGAAAACCCGTCATTTTCTCCCAAACCATTTCAAGAAGTTTGTGGTGCACAATGTCAAAGAACTTGAACTTCTGATGATGCATAACAGGTAAGTTTCTTGGCTTTTTGTTGCTTTTTATAAAATGCGTATTTTTCATTTACTAGATGAATTCGTAAGTGGAAATCCCGTTATGGCTCTGGCATGTTCTGATCATGAATGCCCATGGATTTCATCAGGACGTACTGCGCTGAAATTGCTCACAACGTCTCTACAAGAAAGAGGAAGGAAATCGTAGAGCGAGCGGCGCAGCTAGACGTTGTCGTCACTAACAAGCTTGCCAGGCTACGCAGCCAAGAGGACGAATGAGCGCAACGCTCGTCTGCTTCGTGTGTTCGTAGGGTTTTTCTATTACACCAAATGTTAGGGGGTTGTGAGCAATGTGCTCGGTGTTACGATGAACCTTCATTTAATTTAGAATGCCACCTTCGTCTTACAACACTGAAATTTTTGTGTTATGGGGTGAACACCAGCATGCTTGGTCGGTCTTTGTCCTAGCTACATTCGATTTGTTCTCAATTGTTCTACTGTAATGCCATTTTATTTTGCTACATGGTGATTTATTACTTTGTATGCCACCGTCTTGGACGCGAAAAAGCTTCTTCACGAGTTGTGATATTTCAAATACTTAATCCTCCTCTAGGCTACGGTTAAGATAACCAGCCTTGTCATCTTAAATAAAAAGATTAGCCATACGGTATTGAATGCGATTAGAAAAATATGTACCTCGTAAAACCATCGAGTGTGTTATCACCAAGTGTTAATGGGAATTTACGTACATGCTTTAAATTTTATCCACTTTTTTTTTAAAAAAAAGTAAATAAATTTATCCACATTTGATAAACGCTTAAATTTTTTAATCAACACCATGATAACTTTTTTTTGCTAGAGCACTAGAATAATTTAGGTTTCGGTCGAAAGATCTGATCTTATCACTCACATAATTTGAAGTAATAATTAAAACAAAGTTGTACTTGCTGACGTTTGAATGTGTCAGAACTGTTAATAGGTCCAAATTATTAATGATGATATGACCGCAGTACATTCTTTAAAAAAACTTTAAAATGGGTAAGGTCCACTTGGAATGATGACGTGGGATAACGTCATAAGGTCCACCCTTTTTTAGTATTATTATTATTATTATTACTACTTTGAAAATCATGTACCTATATGCTTACCTTGTCATTGTTGTTTCGTTTCCGCCGAAGTGCTTTACTTTTATCCAAACCAAAGGGGGCATCCAAACACCAACTGCAATGACCTCAAGGTTGGCAAGTGTAGAAGAAAATCAACCATCATTTATTTTGGTGGGACTGGGGGGGTGGAATGATGCAACTGTAACTTAAAAAAGACGTCCATGCAAAATGGTTCCCTGCATTTTTTGACACTAATTTACAACCGCGATCACACTGAATCACCTCCCACGCACCGCAGCTCCATTCGGTACGCTTTTCGCCGCCGTTGTTTTCAAATGCCACGCCACCATCCGATTGCACTTGTTTGATGTCCGGAGGCCGCAACTCCACGTGCTCCCCCACCCTCCACCGTGAGAGGGCAGTCGTAGCAGCACGACACCACCAAAGCACAACGCACCGCCGGTAGCTCTAATACATCGTCGACATGGCACCAGAATTCATGCGAGAACCAGCAGCAGCGGCAACGGCAATGCCTCCACCGAACGGGGGCTTTGCCGGCAACATGTTCGTGCTCATCACCAGACCATCTTCAGGAATATCGGCCCTGGTAATTCTTGGAAGATAGTAGCGCGAGGTTCTAATGTCGATGGCTACATCTTGTTGCATCCTGGGGGGATAAGCGGGGCGAGAGAACTGCTTCGGCACCGGTTCTACCGTGGCAACTCTATCCCCTTCCGAGCTCGTCTCAAACTTCACAGGGTTTTTACGAACGCACGAGCTTGTATGCATGGGTGGTGGTGTAGATTGTGGTTGCACGATGGGACTTCTGATCAACCTTCGCGGGTCGTAAGCATCTTTGACGCTTCCATTATCATACGGTAGGACTGGTCCGACAACTTTCCCAGGCCTTGCTGCATTGAAGATCATGAAATGTCAAATTGCGATCCACACTTCATCAAACTGATCACTAATAATTAGAAACTATTAAACTAAAAAATACCTATTGGGATCTTTTGTTGTGCCTGAGGAGTTCTAGAACTGTTGGAGATTCCTTCCATCTGTCTGGGCATCTTACACGCCTCGTCCACAGGTTGTCTGACTCTGTTAGAAACGTAATCGGCATCCTTTGTAGGGATGGAAGCTGAGTGAACGGTTGACCTGCACACACAACAAATCATCTTTTATTATTAGCTCATAAATGAATAAAACGTCCACAGCAGAGTATCTCAGGAGAATTTGATATTCTGTAGACACAACAAGAAGAAATATAAAACAACTCTCTACATTTGTTTAAATAGAAAACAACATACTTTTATACATACATACATACATACATACATATATATATATATATATATATATATAGAAGAGAGAGAGAGAGAGAGAGAGAAGCAATTTTTGAAATATAAACATCCAACTAAAAACTAATTGACTCTGAGTGGAAGGATATCAATTTATATTTTGTTTTTGTTTTAAATTTTCCAATGTGAGATTATTCATTCCAATATGTTTTGAATTATTTTAGGTTCTAGATCAATTTTAACTCAATCGATTATTTATGAAAGGATAGGATTTTTTTATATTAATCTATATCTTTTATTATTGTTACTCATGTGAGAATAATTAAAGGATAGGATTATTTTTACTTATATTAATCTATATCGATTATTTTAGGTTCTATTACAACAGTATGCGAGACAATAATTAAACTCAATCAACAACAATTACTTAATCAAGGACAGCAGTAATCTGATTCCTTTCAAGGTTCAAATCAAGGAGAACGAGAAAACGCTACCACCATCAAAATGACCGTAATTTAACACACCTGGGAAGAGAAACATGCTTTCTGTCTAACGGTGAGGTAGGACCATTTTTACCACCATTTTCCTCGAGATGAGCAAATTGCTTTCTGAATTGATCAACAGCACTGCAGGGTTTAAGAACAAATTAAAAGCTATCCAACATACAAACGATAATAGCTTGGAGGAACCATATTAAGGGAGATATTAAACCTTGGGTATAGGAAAGTTGTCCTTTCAGTTCCACTTGTGTAGTCTTTGAGCAATTGTGGATGGTACTCCAGTATTTCACGGAAGATGAGTTCCCTTAGGTCTTCTTTTGTCACTCTACGTCGCTCAAACTCAAACTCCAACTTCGAGATTGGCTGGCAAGATGGCTCCCTCTCCACTCTGGCCAATCCTTTGAAATAAGGATCTGCCAAGGCCTAGTAAGTCAAAAAATTAACAAAAATTACTACGAAGTCCAAAATATTCTTTAGCAAACATCAATACAATTCCCTATACATGACACATAAATATCCATGTAATTAATAACACAGATCCAGTAGTCCCCAAAAAGAAAAACATGAAACTCCATTTCATGATTTCCAATAAATAATTGCACTAATATCAGGAGCACAAGCTCTAAGTAATAATTTTGTAAATAAACCCTCAAACTATCTTCTACAGTAGTTTGAATATCAATCAATTAATCGTAAGGCGGTTTCATTCGTCCATTACTACTCTATCATTTATCAACTTGCCAGCAGACCCAACCACTTGTGTTGTTTTTGAGAACATCACTCATATCATAATTTTCAATAAACCCTTGATGTATTCAATCAAATATGATTACAATTCCAAAGAAATCATATCCATATTTCCTAGACTAAGGATGCAGATCACTGAGATGCCAGAAATTGGCTCCTAAAGAGGTCGTTGGCATAATTTTTGCAATTTTAAAAAGAAAATAGTAAATGATCCTATAATTGCTGCTGGCACCAATGACACCAGACTGACACTACAGTAACATCCAACACCACCTCCATTGAGATTTTTGTGTCATTAGAGTGTCTACGTTTTGGTATCATTGATTTAGGTAATAAATTCTGGTATTACCTGGAATAAGATAGCATACAGTGTATTTTCAATCTAGCATATCTAAATGATTTCATGGCCTGTACTATAGCCATGAATAGCATAGCAATTTGAAAAAAGATGTCCTCAGCATATTACCTGTTCAGCAGTTGGTCGATCCTTGGGATCAAATGCTAAGAGTCTCTCCAACAATTTTAATGCCAACGGATCCACATTTGGAAATTTTTGAGAAAAAGGAACAAGCTGTTTCTTCCGCATGCTACTCAAATACCTCCTTGCTTTATCATTGCGAACCTTTACAAAAGCAATGAAGTTTATTTAGATAAACAAATTGAAGTCATTGGAATAATAAACACAACAAACATTACATACCCGAGAAATGGTGTCTAACGATGGTGTTCCAAGAAGATCTGTCATAATATCTAGCTGATGTACAACATTTTTACCAGGGAAGAGTGGCTTTCCAGTTAACACCTCTGCAAATATACATCCTATGCTCCAAATATCAATTGCAGGAGTATACTGCCAGATATAACAAACACTATCAAAAATCATTAAAGACCAAGATTCATTCTTTTCGTGTGTATGGATGGAGCACAAACACATATTCTAAATTAAATACATCAAGTAGATTTCAGCAGTTATCTAGATAAAATGCTTAAGTTTCTACAAAGTTGCCTGAATATATGATGCTACAGTTCTGGGCACAAAAAAAGAAGTATTTAGGTGATGCCATTAGATATATCAATGTTAGATCTTAGTTGGTGTACGGACAAAAAATTTCTTCATTCTACAAATAGAAAATTGCATATACACAAATGATATGTATTAAGAAGATGTAATATAGTTCCCATCAATGATTTTGAAATCCTTATATTGCTAAATTCGATTAAATCTCAAAAAAATGGCATTAAAGGAAAACTTGAAAAGAGCTCATAGCATAACCTAGACAATGATGTCAACAGGTAACTGGTATCAATCTTGGTTTGGAAACGCTAGGTTAAGTATGAAACATTATAATGATGAATAAGATAATAACCTTCGAGAAAAATGAGCCACACAGTTCAGGGGCTCTGTACCATCTAGTTGCAACGTAGTCCTGAAAAAAAAATAAAGTTCAAATTCAAGATATCATTCAGTATCATGCACACTAAATAAATTGGCATACATTCATCCCAAATGAATGATAGGAATGTCCCCCCTTGTCGGGACATACATCATGCAGTAAAAGGATTTAGGTTATCTCGTTATCTAATGTAAGGGATGAATTCATTTTAGTTTGCCAATGAACAATTATGGTCAGATACAATGGAACAAAATATTTGGAAAAAAATCCCAGAACAGTACTCTTTGATAAAAAATTATTGCATACCGTCCAAAATATTGTTGATGGAGTATCACTGAATGCCGCTCTAGCTAATCCAAAATCACAAATTTTTAGCTTGCAATTTGCATTTGCAAGTATGTTTTTAGGCTTCAAATCTCTATGATAGACATTAGCTGCATCAAAATTTGTAAATATAGTCAGAACAACAAATTAAATAACACCAGCAAGAAAGCTGAAGCTCCACACACCACAGATTACTATTAAATACTTTCAGTGGGAAAAATCAGGAAAAAAACTAAGAAATAAAGCATCTATCTTTTCAAGGAGACAAGGGAAGTAATACCTGTGTGAATATATTTTAATGCTCGGAGAAGCTGATAAAGGAAAAACTGATAGTGTTCTCTTGTCAAGTCATCATTAGCCTTGATGACTTGGTGAAGATCTGATTCCATGAGCTCGAAAACAACAAAAATATCTTTAAAATCCCTTCTTGATGGAGGAAGCATGATGTGCTTTATGTCAACAATGTCTGGGTGTCTCAGAAGACGGAGAAGCTTGATTTCACGAAGGATCCGGGCGGCATCAGACATGTGCTCAAATATATCATGTATCTTCTTTATTGCCACCTTTTCACCAGTATGTGTGTCGATTGCAGAGCAAACCACACCATAACTTCCTTTTCCAACGACTTCTAGGATTTTATATCTGTTTGCATCTCCATACTCCGTGAAAAACTCGGCATCAGCCATGTTCTGCAAAAAAAGGGAACCCTGTGAACTAAATGGTTGCAAACAATTAATTCGCAAAAGATCTCATTGTGGAAGGACTGCTTGTTTCAAATATTCAAATGTGTAGCAATTTTTATATGATGGATCGGAGATGGTAGTACGTTAGAAGTTGAAAAATTGGTATCAATGCCAGAATTTTACAGAAAGGATCCTACCAAAAATATTCTTCAATTCTAACAAGTGGGCCAACAAACAGGAACAAACCATTTTCTTGAAGGGAATAAGCAAAAAATATGGTAAACGCGGCACAGAAGAATGCTAATTCCGATACATACTACCAACCATAAAACAGCAAAGTGCTGAAACTAGTTAGAAAATAATTTCATGCGATGCTATAATGACAAGCATAACTCACAAAATCGCATATTAATTTCGTTTAAGATAGGAGATAAAAAGCGCATTGAGCTTCTACACCAATACAATGCTCCCGACGGATGGTGCAGAACGAAATTGTTCCAAGGTTCCGAATCGTGCTATATCGCGGAATCATTCGATAGGCAGGGGCACACATTCACAAAATCTTTGCAAACACGAAATCAAAGGAAAATCGAATCGGGCAAAACAAGATGGGAGAAAACTTCAAGTCGCCATTATTGTGGTTCGACGTAATTGAACGGGAGACGAAATTGGAACCGAAGCACGGGATGCTAAGAACCCTAATTGACCATGCAATCTGAACATCACCGGGGGATAAAAAAGAAGACCGACGAGGAACGCCGACAAAATAGAACAACAGAACGTTACAATTCATTACCATGAGAGAAATTCGTAAAATCTATCAATTCAAAAAGAACAATAGACAAACCAAAGCACGCATCTCCAAGTGAAGAGTTCGGATCCATCTTTACTTCTTCCTCAGACAGCCACCACAGAAAAAGGAACCGAAACGCTTCGCCCTACACCGAAAACAAGCAACACGAACAACAGAGATCCTAAAATCCATTACCTTTTTCCTTTGCTCCGTCTGCATCTCCACCTCGCGAAGAAAAACAAAGAGAGCTCTCCTTCACGACTTGCTCCTCCTCCTCCCCCTCCTCACTTCCCCAAAATCCCACCCAGCTCTCCGAGTGCCCACACACCTTCACGCCGGGACTACCTGCATTCACCACCACACGCCCAAGATCGCAAACATACCTCCTCTCCCACCCCGACCACCAGCGCCAACCCAATCAACAGCAACTCCGCCACGCGAGGCAGGGAGGATCCGAAGTGGTCCCTGGACCTCAACGTCTCCGGCTGTAGTAGGAGGTGAAGGGGGAAGAAGAAACGAGAAGCAGCAGCAGCGAAAGATGCGAGAGGAGGAAGAAAATGACCGGGAGGTAGAATTGCTTTCTGAATGTGCAATGACGAAACAATTTGTACAGGGCAGTGGTAGAAAGGGTAGATAACATGGACTTCCATGGGTATTATGGGTATATTTGAAAAAAATTTAAGTAAAATTCTTTATAAATTATCGAAAAATGTATAAGTTTTTTTAAAACTAATTATTATATATTTTAATTTTATTTATTTTACTAATTTTAATTTTAACTCACTTTTAAACTAATTGAATAAAAATAAACGAAACTGAGGTCATATTTGATAATAAGGTTTTTGAAGTTGATAATATATAATATTTTTATCAAACATGATATATAAATAGTAATTACTTGAATGTAAAATAACAAAAATAATTTTACTTTTAATTATTTTTATCGATTTTATAGATTTATTTTCTTAATATTAATTATTTGTCAAAAATAAAAACAAAAAAATCGAAAATCAAATCATATATAAGATACATAAGTTTCCATCTTAACTAATTCTACTTCATTTCCATAAGATAGGCTTATGTTCCATCGCCGCCAGCGACCGACGTGGGAGCTTGATTTCTACCCTTCATGCGGGTACTTTTGTGGGGGCGTTGGAATAATTTGATTAATTTACGATAAGCAGCGTTTGCGCTTAATACCTTACAGCGACGATGACGGTGACGGCAAATAAGTAATATTATTATGATTATCAGTGGTTGCTAGGTTAAGGTCAAGGGTAGAGAAGATGGCGACGGAGGAAGCTGTTGTGCCGTTCATCCAAATAAATAAATAGATCGGAGATTAATAACAAGTACAAGTTAGCGACACAACTGAAAAAACCTGGAAGCGCCGTGAACGACCACATACGCACGAGAATTCGGGCGTCGAGATTCATGTTTTTCCCTTTTGCGTTTGAGATTCTTTATAGATTTCCAGTTAAATATTTACGTATCAACAATAAGTAAAGTTCAAGTGGTGTTGCAGTAAAATGCCGTCTGCTCCCACAGCTAGAGATAGAATCAAAAACTCTCTGCAAGCAAATGACAACTGGAAGAACGAGGGTCGCTGTGAAATGCGACCAGAATTGATTTGTTTAAGTTGCTACTTGCCGAGAAGGACGTCCCATCTGCCATGGCACGGTGGTCCTATCTCAACCACAACGTACGTCACAACTCTCAAGGGCACCAGGGAGAAGGGTCGGTAGCTTCGGACACAGCCCGAAAATATCGTGACAAGTGCTGCGTCGCTTCTTCCTTCTCCCCACCAAATTGATTTTTGTATTATTTCCTCAAACTCACTCCCTTGGGATACAAGTGCGCGCGCATCATTCGTCCCAGACGTAAAGAAACAAATGCTGCTTCTTCACGTGCAATGATGTGAACAATTTGACCAACTGATCTTTTTCTTATTCAAGTAAGTTCTTTCTGATACGATTCAGAACAACTTTACTTCGTTAACTCAAATGCTTATTATACTCCAACTCAGCTCCATGGCTTCGATGTCATTCAACTTCACACTTCTGCTGTCGACAACTTCTTCCAACATTATTTTCTTTTTTTTCCCGCGCCTTTTACGAAGCTTCCTTTCACGGCAACCGCAGAAAGAAAGCTTTCTTCGATGCTTGAAAGACCCATCACGCCACCTGCCCCCCTTCCTCGATCGAAGAATCGGGTACGTCGTCGTCTACCCGCGCCGTGGTTCTTGGCTTCTCCTCACCGAAAATTGACCGCGAGCTCGAACGTGAACGAGAAAGGACGAGAGAGAGAGGGGGATCGCCAACAACACGTTGGAGGGGGCGTCGAAATCGGAGCGAACGTGACGATTGACGTATCAAGTGGCAGATGTCACCACCCACGACAACACGTGATGCGCGCGTGCCACGAACAGACAAATAATAAATTTTCCTGCCACTTATCATTTTTAAAAAAAAATTAAATTCTATTTATATATACGGTTGGTCTATAATATGATTTACTATGTATATTAAAATTTTGGCTTATCTGAGCTACACGCATTTTTATGAATTTTTAAAAACTCGCCAAAAATTATTTTTAAAATTCGATAAAATAATAGAATTTGGAGTATTAATTTTTCGAAAGAAATTAAATTTAATAAAAAAATATGTGTGTATTTATTAAAATTACATAAAATTAAAAATATTATTTATCAAAATTAAATTATCTTTAATTCAATTCTATTCAATTTTAATAGCATAAGCACTCTCTTAGAGTAAATTTTACTTATTAAAAAAATTGTATAAGATATTTCTACGATATATTACAATTAATTTATTTAAAATTCGAATGTGAACATTGTTATCCTTATTAACCGAGTTATTGATTTTTTTAATTAAAAAAATGAGTGGGGTTCATGGGAATATGCTTCGATTTCATTCGGCCGTCTTGAAAAAGATTCTCGAGAGGAATAATAAAATAATTCCCATGAACTGAGGAGTCGTTCCTTCCCAGGTAATGCAGTGGTCATCGGAAATCTATGTCAAATCTAATCTTTTTAACTACAAATTCATTTGATATAATTTTAAGAATTTTTAGTTTTAATTTTACGTAAATTTTTATATATTATATAAATTTTTTTATAATATAATTTATCATGTAACTTTAATATTATTTACCTTACTATTCTTAATATTAAATTTTTATAATTGTTAAAGTTAAATTTGAAGTTAAAAATAAATGCAGCTGGGTCTATTCACGAGTTATTTTTTAAAATTTTTAAAATTATTTCTAACATCATTATTATTATATAAAATTTAAATTATAAACTTTGATTACATAAATTACTATGTAATTTTAACTTCAATCATGAAACTAATTCCAACTTTAACTTTTTTCAATTTCTAAAATTGAAAAAAACTATTTATGAACTACATAGATGACAATCAAATTACCATCGTAAGATCTTCTATAGACAAATCTGAACTATTAATTATAATTGATTATCATATGAACGTTGTTATATATATGACGTCTTTACAATATAATTTTTATTTAACAAAAATTAACAACTGTCGATAATAAATTAGACTGTAGATAAGCTTTTACTTAGAATATTCGACCTGTAAAATATCAAACTTAGAGTTCATTTAACAAGTTAAACTTGAGCTTCAGTACTATTTTATTTTAATTCTTTACGATAATTTATCAAACATAAAAAAACATTTTATAAAAAAGACCTTTTTTCCATTATTAAAAACCCAAACAATATTTTAACTCCCAAACTTTCGCCTTAAATTCTAACCTTTGTCTTCACGTAATGATGACGATCAATTGTACATCTCTCCCCACTTTCAATGATAATAACTCTGGATAAGCACATCTACCCTCGCCGATGCGATCCAAAAATCAAATAAATTTTATTTAGATCAAATAAATTACGTTAAAAAACGTGAAAAAAGTTAAAAAATCATATCAAATTCGTTTAAGGAAAAAATAAAAATAAATAAAACGTTAAAAAATAGTTAACAAAAATTACGTTAAAAAAAAGAAAAAACACGTTAAAAAATTCGTTACCGAATGTTAAAAATATCTTTAAGAAATCGATAAAAACCGAATAAAAAAACCTTAACAAACAAAAAAAACCATTACAGCATCTTGAAGGGTCGACGATACGCTTCGCCACCGACCCTTATTATACCTTAGTGTGCCAAACCTATCCTCAATGAGTATATATGAAATTGAATCATGTCTCCTTTAATGATTAAATTGAATAAACATGGTAAACGAATGATGTATTTACGGGTAAGTTTTTTTAATTTCGAGTGTTGAAATAGTTAAAGGTGAAATTAATTTCGTAGATAGAGTTAAAATTGTATAATAATTTAAATAATAAAAATTTATATATTAAAATTTTTATCATAATAATGAAAATAATTTTAAAAATTAAAAAAAATAGATACATTCGAAGTTGGAATAGATGTAATATCGTAGAGTACAATGTAACGCAGCATTTATTATAGTATTTATGGCTACATGATCGTATAGTAAAGAACAAATGTACAACAATGTAATTGTGCGTAATGATTGCGTCAACAGCATGTACTGAACTGATTTTTTTAATATAAAATATTAAAATTATTTAATAAATATTATATAGGAAGAAAAACGCCTACACGGACAACTACGTCACGTTATCATTTACAAGGAAAAAAAAAGTCAATCGATTTAACAGAAAACGAGGCACGTGAATCCGAAGCAAAAGCTGTCGGTGCGTGTACTTGATCGGGATACCGCCACCACCAACGATAGTTACCGCTCTCCCCTCTGCCATTATTCCTGGGGATCGTCTAACCGCATGCAACAACGGGACGAGGTATACGTGCGTACCTGCCATTTTTCTACAAAAATATTTTTATATCAAAATTTAAATTTTAATGCAAGCTATAGATATCGTCAATTTGTATGAGTTTCTAAGTTATTGTCATTTATTAGCTCGCAAGAACGAGTTGACCTGGCTTAAATATATAGTATCAGAGATTTGATTATTATGCGTGTCGGCCGAGAACATACGGCAAGCTGCCGACGGCGAGGTCATCAACCTGTCC
>JAMKPZ010003145.1:0-34394 GCA_024699675.1 Amphibolis antarctica
GACTCACTGAAACCCATGCAATGATAATCACCCACCATGTTAATTAATTGTTTAGGATTTATTTTTTGTAACCATTAACATAACCAAAGTACACAATTTTTTTTAAGAGTAATAGCACGCAGGTACACGATTGAAGGGATCGGCTCCATCAGCACGGTTACATGCACATTTGATAAACACAATTGTTACACTCAGGTACACAATTTTTAAAAAATTATAAATATTTTATATTTAACATTTCAAACATAATTTTTTGATGATCGAAGAAAGTTAAACAAGATATGCAAAGTTAGGAAAATGTATCGTGATAAAGTTTTCACTAATTACATAAATTTTTTCAACTTAGATGAAAAATAACAAAAAAAATTTATATTTACAGTGACGAAAAAAATTAAAATTTTCTGAAATACAAAAATACCTAAAAATTCAAAAATAATTTCAAAAATTTCCAAAAGACACAGGAACCTTACTTATAACCTTTTAAAAGGAAATCCTAAAAATAAAAAGCACGTGCCTTGGTCGTCCTCCAGGAGAAAGTGTTCAGATATGATTAGAACCACATGATAGAGTTTTTGTAGATAATGATACGAAGAACGTTATGAAAATATGATATCATATTTAACAATAGGAACAACCACCAAAATCGGTGTGATTCATCTGAAGCGTAATAACTTAACACTACATATACGCTTGTGTGTCACCTCGGACAAGGTCGGCAGCATTCATAAAAGAAGTGGAGGACGAAATGGAAAAGGGAAGGGATGAGAAGTGGGAGGTGACGTATAAACAACGGGAAGGACTTGCGCAATGGCAATTTTTATAATTAAACAATGATGACAATAACAAGGTTGCCTTAGCTTCGATCTCTCGAAGTTAGGAGATCGTCTTACTTGTGCATTAAGATGACCATAACTCTGCGTGTGGAAACAAGTTCAAAATATATTCAAATCTGATGAGCCATCATGTTTTGGATTCAGCAGATTAACTTGATGCTAAGCGATTCATCAAATTGTAATTGGAGGTTAAATTTCAAATATCTATCTACGAACATACCAACTTCCAAGGACACATGATGGGTAAATTACCGTCAGGTCAACAACATACACGAGTCATTCATCCATATTCAAACCCCACCGAAACTTCTTCCATCAGGCCTCCTCTTCCAATCTCATCTCTCGCTGCCACTGGTAAGGTAAAGTGAGAAGGTTGCAGAGGGCGACGATGAGCTGAGAATGAATGGGTTCCTTTTCAAGGTTGTTTGTAGAAGAGGATCTGGGAAACAAACCCATGACCGGCCAAGGGAGTCCCAATTATCATCATTCAAAATGTCCGTCCCAGGATGGAGGGGAGTGGAGGCAACAAAGGCGGAACTCCTCATGTGGGAACTCCGCAAGTCAATAGCTAAGGCAGCAGTGTTGATGGAGACCTCATCCTTGTGATTTGCCCCCATTTGCCTCCCACACCTCACAATCAAACTAGCACCCATAACCTTGTGATTCAACTGTCGACTCTGATGCCCTGCACTACCATCTTCATCAAATTTTTACCACCATTCAAACAAAGGATCACATAGACTCGCCCTTTAGCTACAGATGTTTTTTGTTTTGCTAATACTAAAGCTACATCGTACTAAAACTAGAATCAGTATCAAATGAGTAAACAACTATACCCTTCAAATTATAAATCTAAAGTAAAACCTTAATTCTTGGGTTAACTCCGACAAGACAGCCACAATGAGAATAACAGGCTATTTAACATTTTAAGTTTCGTTTGAAAATAAGGTTTACAAGGATTTTTACTATACAGAGTATATATTTTAATAAATAATGTAAAGAAAATAGATTTTTTCACCGCAATTGTCAAAGAAATAAAATTAAAAAAAATTTCTCATCGAAAATCATGCCAACTTAAAAAAAGTGACCTTTTAGCTCACCTAACATCTAGGTTTTACCAAATAAAACCTTAGACTTGCAAAATCCAACTCGTTACCTCTCAAATTTAAAATTTGGAGCTTTCCCATGAAAACTGATGGTCATTGCCAGGATGATTGTGCTCTTATCACTAAAGTAGTATTTCCGTAGGACTTTTGGTATTTGGATGCTACAATTTTTGGATTCTACCTATAATCATACACAAAATTCATAACATGACAAATTTGACAGCCAATCCAACAAATTATCAACAATGCATTTTAGTTCATTTTCCTAAAATTGGAGAATCAACCTCCTCATTCTGAGATTTTGGGTTATTTTTTGGATATGTAGACAAAAATGTCCTTTAGTCCATGCTAATATTATATTAATTGCATTACATTGATTAATATTGATTATAACAATAATTAACAGTGGTAAAATTCGGAAATTAAATAAACATTTATCTCATTTATTTATCAGTAGCATGTATTTATTCATTAGTAATAATATTATAAAAGTATTAGATAACTGTATTAGTATGAAAGTATTTATTAGTGATAATATTTATAATTAATAATAGTCATCTCACATTAATAATGAATAATATAATAATATTGGGTCATATTTTAAAGTATTAAAAATGTAGAGGCAGAATCATCATTTCAAACTAGCAGTTTGCTTATGAGATCTATTTTCACTTTACAAGTACTTCAAGATATTAGTATCTTAGTTTCAAAATCCAACAATACCAACCTCTTTCAGAAAAAAAAAATGAACATCCAAACATCTACATTTTTCTTTTTCCAATTGATATTTAAACTTCGTAGACATTAAGTTTATGGCCGTGGAAACCTAAAAAAAGCCTTTTCAAGAGGTAAAAGTATATTTTGATACCCTTGTTTAGAACAAGAGTGTGGATTTGTTTATGCTGCGGGCTAAACTAACTATTCTCTCAAAAATTAGAATTGTAAGAAAAAAACGATAAGTTTAATTGCTAGCAAATAACTTGACAGAATCCATTTTCAGGTACGCAAAAACAAACCAATCAATTGAATGCCTATTAAAGCAAACCTGAGAGGATGCAAGTTTGCAACATTGAAGCCATGAAGTAGAATACAAGAGTTCCAACAACCCAAAACTGCGTCTGCTAACATAAAATTAAGTGTCAAACAAAGATGATGGAAATTTTAAAATGTGTTTGTACAAGTTTCTATAATGACAGAGGACAAGACAAAAAACGACACTATAAAGTGAGCTACTCCAGTCTCAATCACAACCTGAGTTCTTACCAGAAGAAATAAACTTCAACCATAAACAAATCTCCCAAAAAAATGTCAATCTCATCATGGAGATAAATACCTAGAAATATCAATGTTGTAGGCATATTGGTAAGTGAAAAAGACTGAGGGTGTGTCTATGGTATCCTCATGGGTACCATAATTTTTTGTATGTACCAATACTTTTAAATCTTTCATTTATGTAAACTCATCCATGAAAGTGATGATAACTACCTAATGGTAGTTATATCCTTGTGAGAGAGCTTAGGAAGAAAAGATTAAAATATCCCCACAAAAATACAATATAAAAATAACTGGACAAAAATATAGATGAAAACTCTTTCGTACATTTATTCTAGTCTAGAGCAAAGGAACCTATAGATACCAAGCTACTGATTAACTAAGAACTGATATGACTCTAAGATTCAAATACAACATGATTCAGATTCAATGATTCGATAATTTTTTAAAATTTAGGATACGACTCAGTTCAGATACAATGTTAAATAAATAATGTATTTAGATATAAATATTTGAAATGATAAAATTGTGAGGAAAAATTTAAATTTGTGTAATTTAACCAAAGATTTGTCCATTAAAATACATGGAAGAAAAGAATTCACGTGACTAACCACATGTAGTGAGATTATGGCTCAAATTGTTATTGTTGTATTTTAAGTTATAAGAAAACATATTCAAAAGGAATAAGATAGACATACAAGTCATACATGACATGATACTACAATAATAAAATATGCATAAAAATATCATAATAGTTATCACCAATTATTTAAGCAATGTGCAACTAAAAAAATATATGTAATCAAATCCATGTTATGCTTCCAAGAAGTCCATATTATATCAGAAGAATATAAATTATTATTGTAATAAATACCCTAAGCATGCCACATGGCCTGTCCAGAAAGTATCCTGGAGAATCATAGCCGTCTCTACATGGCCATCTATTTGCAAACAGGCCAAGGGATCCGAACTTTTCTCTACATGGCCTGATCAATTCAATCAGAAACTTGCCATCCATTTGCATTGTTCAACTCTTTCAGTTCCCCAAAAATATTGATAAGGCAAAACACAATGCTTATGTGAACACCAGAAAAGATCCCAAGAGCACTTATTCTAACTGTTGCAATTGCATCCATTTCATGCCTACACCTAAGACCAAGCATGAAGATAATTTTCTAAGAGCAGATAAAAAGGCAAGTGGATAGGTTGCAGTAATAAAGCATACCAAATTATTGTCTAGCACTTTGCTACTTAGGTGATTAAAGATCCGAGGTATACAAATTCAGCAATTCACTCGCAAATTCTCAGTTAATTGCAAATGGGAGAGAAGCATTCTTACAACTTGAAGACTTGCATATCTTTCTATAGAATATTTCAATATAGTCAGACAATGTAGTCTTATTCAATTTCAAACAATAATCAAATGATGCAAATGCAAAATCCAAGATATTTAAGAAATGGGGCAATCTGGCATATACATTTCTCAAAATAGATCAAGACATTAAGTGGGAACAATTTTCTCGATGAGGTTTTCATTTCAATTCCACAAACCTAGTAGAACTGTTTACAACTTCCATACTAGCTGAGCAAAATCTCAGAAGGATGAAGACCTAGAGATGTAAAAATATGTTTGATATGATTTCCCTAACCAGCAAAACTATGTTCTCCCACCTCCAAGCCTTGGTCTGCAGCTGATGGATAAAGTTTGAAAGACCATCAAATAAAAAACCATACGTTAATGACCATGAAATTACTAGCAACAATGGAATTCTAAATCTAAATCTTCACAATGAGTACAGAAATAACAAAAAAGAATTGTAACAATTAGATTAAACCATGAAAAAAAAAATACAGGGAAAAAACACCATACCTAACCAGCATTTATATCACTGTGACCTAGTCTCACTCAGTACAAATGCTTCGATAAGACTTTGTGCGGCATGAGTTTGATCAGGTGCTCCAGATATTATAATCTTAGTTTCTGTGTCAGAACTTGGTTCGTTGATGGTAATATCGGCTCCAGAAATCTAAAATGGCTAGCTGTCAGTATTCAAGCATGGAAAAGTCAACATGGGCATGGCACTGAATAGCAACATCAGATTAACCTGTCGAATCTGTTTTAGTGAATGACCATCTTCCCCATATATTGAAGCAACAACAGACCGAGGCACAACTACATCAACTACAGTATTTGTAACAACAGCCGGCCAGTTTCCACTGCAAAGATAATGAATACACATTTGAGAACAAGTAAGACGTACAGAAAGTTCTTTTTTTGAATAATGAAAAAATATAGTAAATTAGGAATATTCAGGTAGCAGGTATACAAACCCTGGAAACCCATCCATCCGTCTAGGTGGTGCACCTCCCAGGTAATCATGGACAGGCATTGGACCAACAGTGTCACTAACGCCCTGTAAATACAGATGCTACCAAGGTTGGCTACAATAAATTAAAATCAGAGCGAATTTTCCAATATAATAAAGTCAAGGTAGCTTGACATCAGCAAAAATTCATAGCAGAGTATCCAGAAGATGAGAATGTTAAGCACTAGCACGGATTATTTCAGATTAACCTAAAAGCAATTTACTCAATGCTTTTTATCTGATTGTTTTCAATTCAATGTCATTCATTTCTACAATAATGTTGGAATCGAGAGCAGCATCCATCAACCATAAACCAGAAAGAAATAGGTCCATATACAATATTAAATAATGAAACCTTGACAAACCAATAAACCTCAACAAAAACATAAATCATGTTTGCAATCAACTCCAACTGCAATATTAACTAATTACATAAGCTGCAAAATATTTTCTTCGC
Organism: Amphibolis antarctica; assembly: GCA_024699675.1. Classification (NCBI taxonomy): domain Eukaryota; kingdom Viridiplantae; phylum Streptophyta; class Magnoliopsida; order Alismatales; family Cymodoceaceae; genus Amphibolis; species Amphibolis antarctica. Next base: position 6,035 of record JAMKPZ010003145.1, read on the forward strand.
ATTTTAAATTACCAGGGCTCTCCAAAGTGCCGGTGGAAGCTCCTCATCATGATGATGGAAGCCTGAAGCAGAGTCATTTTTTCTAAATGACTGGCCCATTTGAGAATAGGAACCAGGAGGTGAAACTTCTCTTCTTCCTGCAAATGGACCAAATGGAGATCGTTGATTGAGAAAAGCAGGGGGTGCCAGATGACTCATTACATGAAACCTATCATTGAAAAAATGATGCTTCAATCTTGATGTCACATGCAAAAGAGCTTCTCGAACTGTTTCCATTTCCCCTTTAATCTGGAGAGCAAACAAATAAGCATTTCATTTTGTCCATTGTTTTTCAAGAATGTAATATGACATCAAGATATCCAACTGATAGAAATATATAAAAAAGGGACTACCAAATCATGATTTGCTAGATAATGGTAACTAAATAAAAAATGCACCTGAATAACTTCATCAGTTTCTGAAATCTGCTCATTTTCTAATATGTGGATGTTTGCTCCAGTTATTCTCTTCATTTCTGTTATTATTGAACCACCTTTTCCAAAAAGAGTGCCAATTTGGTTAGAGGATACCAGAATCCTAATTGACACAGCTTTTTGATTAGCATCAGGTGCAGGCATTGAAATTCTTTCCAGTGCACGGACAGCAGCATCTTGTGGAGGAGAAATTCTATCATTTGGATGCTGCAAAAAAAATAAAAATTGAATAGGGAACCCACACATCAAAATTTCTCGTGACCATTACAGGATTTAAGCTACCGGAGATCAATGAAAAAGTAATGGAGGTATATTACCGCAGGCCCAGTTATAATAATAATCCGATCCTTGGATTCTTTGGGACTTTCAACCACTTTGATATCACAATTTGTTTCATGTTGAATCATTTTAACGATGGTACCTCCTTTTCCAATCAAGCCTCTAACCTTATCGGCTAAACATATAAGCCTAAATGCAAGTGGCTCTGGAGAGCCCTCTAACCAACCTAGAGTAGGAGCTTCTGGGAACCTATGGAAAGGTGGAGCAAGAAAATCAGGTTCATGATATCTATTTGGAAATTGTGGAACAGAGAGATGAAAATTTCCAGGTGGAAACATTTCAGCATGTGAAACTTCTGGCTGTGGAAAGGAACCAAAAAATTTTGCACGTGGCCCAGAACTCTTATTTCCAGAAAATGACTCATCACGAGAAGGATTCCGTAGAAGTTGTCTGGAAACTAATTTGACTGCCTCCCTTGCTTCACCTAATTGTCCTGTAATCTACATTAAGAAAAAAAGTTTTAGCAAAAAGTCAGACTCCCTATTTTAAGTGGTGTTGCAAGAAGGGAAAAAAATGTGGCAACAATAATGTCAACAACATGAAATTTTCCTCATCATTATTCCTATCCAGTATACCATCAGATTGTGCAATTACAATTTTTTTATTTCTAACAATGTAATTTTTGGCCTTCCTCAAATCTTTTAGTTTCACACCTTGAAGCTGATCCTAGTCAAATCCGGTAACAGATATAGGCTGGATCTATATAGGAGTTAGGTTTTTAAAAGTTTTTTCCTTACATAAAGCTTCTTCTTTTTTTTGATGGAATAATGTTAAAATATACATAATTATTAAAATATGTAATCATAAATATTACAGAAATATACATATTAGTATTACTAAAATTTGCAATCTGATGTTAACTTGGAATTATTTATTTATTTGAACATTATTTAAGAAATAATAAAGCTAAAAATACGCATAATTATAATTAAATTTTTGTAAGTATATGCAACATATGCATGAGAGAAATTTTAAAAAAGAGTATCTAAATGGGTTCCTAGGCTTACTGCATGGACACCTTAATTGTTTCACTTGGGTTCATCAATTCTCACTTTCATATCAATTCATTTAGAGACCCTCTTTTAGCATGGACACCCTCTTTTATGAAACTACCAGAACCAGATGCAAAATAAGTTTCTCTTTTCTAAAATTTGTTTGGACCATTAAATTGGAGTGAACCAGGTTAAACCAAATTAAACTTGGTTTGGACCCACACACACATAACAAAAACAAAAACTAGAAACCTTAACTTGGAAACCCAAATCTCCTAGGACTTATGATCACTTATGAAAATACGAAACAATACTTATCATGATTTCTTACAAGAATATATATTTAAAATTTATAAATAAAATCAATTTAAACCATTTATGAACTTCCAAGACATGTCCAGAATGGTTTATTGACCTACTAAACGATGATGATATGAGTACACCATCACCGATTGAACCAAATTAGACCAGTAGTTGAACACTTGAACCACTTTGGGTCAAAATCAATGGACTTCATATTCAATCAAAAACCTTTTCCCAAACAATCTGACACACTTCTCACATTTTATGCTCAATTGGCACAACTCATTCAATTTTATACCGATTTGTTACTTAATTTATCTCTTAAATATTCAATTCATCCATCTTATGCTCTCACCTCGATTATATGGCAATGAGAATATTATGATGAAAGAAAAAGGCTTATTTTGAAGATATTATTACATCATAATAATTAACTTTAAATATAAATTTGCAATGCCACTTGAAAAGTAAAATAAAATACATTCTCCCGTTTACCACTTAAACAATTTTATTAGCCTTTCTCTAATATATATATATTAGCCTAGATGATCAAATCATATACAAAATAATGAAACAAATACCATTTCTAATTATATTCCAGAAATTATCATGATAACATATAATCAAAAATGTCCTTGGAATTCATTACCTGTACGAGCTCATAAAATCCTGAAGCACATAAAGGAAGTTTATCTTTGGGAAGAATACGTATCTGTGCTCCACTGTCCGCAGACATTTGTTTAATAACACTCCCACCCTTTCCTAGAAGACACCCAACTTGGAAAGACTCTACAAGCATTCTGAGAGTTACAATAGAGCGCTCTTTACTTCCTTCCTCTACATCATTACACTGTGATTCAATTTCAGCGATCCTCTCAATAATAAGAAGCAAGGCAATCTGGGACGATGACATCATCTTCTCTGATTGTGATTGACCTGAGGAAGAAACATTCTTCTCTTCGGTGTTCACATCACCTTCTACCAAAGAGTCACCATCATCAGCATTCTCCGTCTCATTCTGTAGCTCAGCATCCTCGTTGTTGTGCGCAACCTCCATCTCAACCTCTTTGTCGGAGCCAGTTATGACAACAACCCTCTCGTCGCAACCAGGAATAGCATCTTCGATCTTAATCTTTGCCCCTGTTTCCAGGCGTATCTTTGTTACAACGCCACCCCCCTTTCCAATAAGACGCCCTGACTTGGAAGCGGAACAAAGTACACGGAAAACAACAGCACCAGGAGATATCCTAGGCTGATTTGGCGCACCGTAGGACGAATTCTTTAACCATTTTCTTCTTCCGTTCGATTCTGAACCCCGACTACGGGATCTCTTAGGAGCCATGAGTGCTTACGAGAATAGATGAAACATGGACAAACTCGATAATTTTAGCCTAATGAATCTCGGTAACTGTAAAAGGACTAAAACGTGGCAGAAACCGGAAGGTCCATTTCAACGTCATTTACGAACCAAGAACCACATGACTTCCGAAACCAACCACTGACAGAAAACGAAAGGAAGAACAAGGAAATAACGAATCAGTAGACTAACGGGAATTATCCCCGGTGAAATACGCAAGCGGCGGTGGCGGCCAAACTTGGCCGGAGCTTTGTGGGGGGCCGGAGCCGCTGATCGACTCTAGGGCTCAGCCGCTCTGGGTACGACGAAAGCTGGTGTCTGCTTCAACTTTCTACAAGAGACGCATCTCGCGGCTTGGGGCTGTTTAGATGAATCCTGGCCGTTTATTTTAAGATCAGTCATCGTGATGGTGAGATAGGTTATAGATATCACCATCTTGCTGGGGCTGTTTATTTTACGTCTTGCTTCGGGCCGCACCCAATTTGAAATCCGATCCAGTTCTTACCGGCCCAATTTATAATCCAAACTTGGAAGTTATATTGGTGTTCTATATTTGGAATTATGATTCCACCGTCGTTATCATATGCATATTTTTAAGTCTAATTTTATATGAAAAATAATTTCAAAATAAACCGATCACATTTTGATAAATATATTTTTATGGTAAATTAGACATTAATAAACTAAAGTAATGTTTGTTTAAAAAATAAAATTAAATAAAATGATATTTATATTTTTTAATAAATTACATAATTTATAATAAAAAAAATTTATATAATATTTTAATATAAAATATTAAAAATATTACTCTGCACAAACTTGAGCTCATTTTAGCTTAGCGAGCAAGTTTTTTCTAACTCGCGCCGCATTCCCACCACAGGGGGTCTTCAGCTCGAACGTGGATACTTGTCCTCCAAGAAAACTCAAGTTACTCGTATAGCCGTCTCATATACGAGGCTAATCTCGTCAATTCGCATGCGTTCTTGATGGCATTGTCGTTATTAAATGAAAAATGCCGACCACGGCACCTGTTCGTACGCCGGCGCTGGCGGCGGCAGGTTGAGTATATATAAACACACTTGGAAGCGGAGATGTAAGCCGACGTCTTTCTCTTTCTTTCGTTCCGTTAGTTATCTGTTTTTCTTTTCCTGCAAGAAATGGAAGGAAGAGACCAATATCAGAAACTTACGCTGGAGAACTTGACGAACTTCAAATCGAGCAAGGACCCAGTTCGGATCATGTACTTCGGTGGCGGGGGCGAGTGGAAAGACTTCCCCTTGGACCAATTCGACGCCCTGAAGTCGAGCTTCTTGCAGGGAACCACCACCGTTGAAGTCCCGATGGATGGGAAGCCCAGTGTTGTGGAGTTCCACAGGATGACGCAGTCGGATCTGGCCACGGGAGCGGCGAGGTCCATCGCCTGGATCGACGTTGATGGCCGGTGCGTTTTCCCGAGGAGGACCGTTGGCGGTGAGAGACCTGAGGTCCGCCGATACGTGGGGAGGAACAGCGGGCCAGCGCCCGAGTCCGATACGAGTTCGGTGATGTCTTGCGAGGGGCCGAGGTGGGGCACGGCCGAGGCGGTGAGTCGTGGAGACGTATACTACAGAGTCGTGGAGAAAGCGTTTCTTGCTGGGATGGGGAAGGTGTATCCCGACGTGTCGGTGACCTGCATCAGTAGGTGTGGTTTAAAGCCTGGTCCAAATGGAGATGCGGGGAGGAAGAGGAAGGAGTTTGGGGCGATGGTGCAGGTGACGAAAGCTGCTCGAGGAAATGCCAACCTCACCTTTGGGTGGTACGGGGCGTCCGATGATGGCGTGAACCGTATACTACAACATGGGTTTGGGCAGCCGGATGTTGAGGTTTCCGGTGACGAGGTATACGGATTGGGGGTTCGGCTGGGTCGGCTGGAGAGTCTGCCCATAATGTAAGCATCGTTTTCTTGATCTTCTCATATGCTCCAACCCAGTTTCTACCAGATTATGTGCTAATACCATGACTTGTCTCAGTTGCGAGCGTCTGGTTGCCAACGAGGACGGCGAAAGGCACGTCTTACTTTGCCGGGTCATCGCCGGCTCAACAGAGAAGGTAGCGCGTGGATCGAGCCAGTGCCAACCGAGTAGCCAAGGGTATGATTCCGGAGTGGACGACGTTCTGAATCCAAGATGGTGCATTGTGTGGAGCACTCACATGAACACGCACATCGGTCCAGAATGTGTCGTGAGCTTTCGGCTATCAGATCATTCTCAAGGTATCGGACTCGGACACCCATTTTTGATGTGAACTTGTGATGTCCGCTGGCTTTACATATGTATATGGTTCCCAAATTGCAGGTCTCCAGTTGAGAAAGGCGACTGTTGTTCCTTTTTCTCCGGCGAGCATGTCGTTCTCGCAATTACTTGCAGAGACAGGGGAGACCCTTCCCCCATCAGCCGCGCGAACGCTGGTTCTACTCTTCCATAGATACAAGGTAATATCTGAGGTTTGATTTGGTTTAACTAACTTTTAAAATAATTTTTAGTATATAAATTTTTAATACTTAAATTATCTGACCTCATTTATTTATGAAATTAATTTTAATTTCATCTCTATTTAACTTCTAGAATTTAAAAAATTCTTTTGAAACGTACCTTAAGTCGTACGGTGCATGCTTTTGATATACGAAGGTGTTATATTTTTGTTTCATTCAAAAATCATAGAATCCAGATTAAATTCTAATTTTAAATAATTGTGGACCATACCATAGGTTAATAACTACCTGTGTAGTGATGTAGTCATTTTTTTAAAATAAATAAATAAGCATCTCCAGCGTTTTTGCGTTATTTATTCAAACCGGCACGTCATCTGCTTTCAGACAAACAAGATACGGAAGGATGCTTTCGTTAGACAACTACGAATGATTGCCGGGAACAAGCTGCTGCTGCACGCGATCAGGAAAATACGGGGCCGGCTCTGAATTGTGTTCAGATGTACACATACGTCTCGTAATTTTTCGTGAGGCATCTTAGGTTTCAGGAGTGCCTCTCGAAGCGTTGCGTGCCGCACAGATGAACAATGGCTGGCCCTTGTTGGGGTTAAAGTTTCATCGCAGATGTAACCTATTGTACTTGATTTTGAAAAAGATGTGTTCGGTAATAAAATATTTTATTTTTAAATACTACGAAAAGTTAAAAATTAAATTTCGTTAATAAGTTAAATTTTACTGTAAATTATGAGATATAAATTTTTATATATTGATTTACATAATGATGATGATATATATAATTGTTTATAAATTTAAAATTAAAAGATCGTCAGCAAACAAAACAATTGAGATTTGAAGGAAGGTACAGGAAGTCTATCACGCTGTTACCAACACAAGACAGCCCTCCGGGGGGCAAAAGCATTTGGAGACGTTGAAGTTTGCCGTAGATAAATACAAATATTCAGTAAAACCATAACTTCGTAATCTGTCAGTGCCACTGGATACATACATCTCCGAATGTAATGTTAGTGTTTTTAAGTTCTATATGGTTTGAATTTGAAAGAAAACTACGAATATCAGTGTTATACATCAAAGTTTTAAATGTTGTACACGCATGAAAGAATATAGAACATATAAGAAAGCTAAAGCAGACTTGCCACCAGGGATAAAAGATAGAAACCAATGCGTGGGTGTTTCAGTTCACTCCAAAGGCGGAGCCATCTGTGATATTTCTTCATCTTCCAACAGCGCATATGGGTCAACATATTGTGGAGATGATCCCGATTTGCTTGCACCATGCAAAAAGGTCGGCCCAAAATACTGCAAATAATGCCAATTTAGCGTAACAATATAAACAAGAATGGAATGAGCTATACATGAATCTGCAAGATGTGTGATGATTATCCCAAAGACCATCTAGAAGTATGGATTAGTCCACAACAGTTGGCTGTGGTTATTAATCCAATAACTGTGAATTTCACGTTTCAATGGCAATGGTCATTGAAATCTTACGAGTGCATTTTTGTATCATGGTAGTTCAGAAAAGCAGCAGTTTCTTCTTAGGACATGCGTTAATACAATTTCAGAGGAAGAAGAAAGTGCAACTATAGATATCTACAAAAACCTGGAAACTAATGTGCTTAAGGTAAATCAATCACAAATAAGATGCACTGGGCAATTAAAAGAACTCATAAATAGTTTACTGCTAGAAGGTGAACTTTGGTGTAATGGTATGATTGCTTCACTGTGATGTAAAGTTCGCATGTTCTAATCCAAGAACAACCTTTCCATCCATGAAGGTATTGCTACAATCAATAATCCACTAGATACCCACACCACAGAGATCCTTGTGCATTAAATTTGGCCCTTTCATCCTTTTCTATGAACAGGGAAATATTCTTATAAGTGCCTACATGAATTTTTTCCGTAGTAACCTGTTATTTTTATATTTTATTTTTGAAAATAAAATATAAGCGTATAATAATTTAATCTATAATATAATCTACTATGTATTAAAATTTCAATCTAATCTAAATTATATTTGTTATTATTTTTTATTTAAAAATCAACACTTGAAATGTGACAAAATTTGTTGAATTTTAAAACTTCTGAATCAAGGATCAATAATTATTTAATTTAAGTAAAAAATTTATAATCATCTAATAATAAAATCTATGCAATTATTTGTTTCCTCTCATATAATTATTTATAAAAGTGAAGGCACCTATACCCATAGGAAAATCACCCTCTCCTATCAGTAGTTTTCTAGTTATGAAATAACAACCATGTGTTTAGAATTGTGGAACAAAAATAAAAAAATCAGAAAAGAAATGTAGCATCACAAAAAAGAGGCCATGTTCCTACAGTGCTCATCGAGAAAGTGCTGCTCTCATATGACTATGATTAAATGCAAATATCATTGAAGACTGAGTGACAAAAAGGCTAGTTGATCACAATCACTTAGCTCACAGGAATGTAAAATTAAGAGAGATAGCATTGCTAAAAGCCTAAAAGTTCCATATCAAACAACAAGCCCAATTGTGCTTATATGGGCTATTATGACACTATTGCAAAGCACTGTCCCAAATTGTGGGAACGATTTAGAATCTTTTCCCAACATTCATTATTCACTTGTTAGCTCAAGTTTTAAAAAAAAACCAGACAATGATCTATTTAAAAAATCAAATGATCTAAATATAATAGTAAATTAATTTTAAAAATAAAAAACCAGTAGCACCATTTCCATTATCAAAAGGAAAGAGTAATTCAAAGCTACTGGAGTGTGCTATGTTACATTTGATTGTTATGGAAGGGCCAAAATATTTTCAACAAGTCAAAAGAATGTCGGGAATAGGAAGCACAACCATAAAATATTTAGAGTAAAATTTCCAGCAGTCTGAATGATACTAGAACACATCCATTAAGACTCATGAGTAACAAGCATAAAAATGTTATCTTGAACTCTGATTATACAGCATAAATAAATCAAATAAAGGGTGATAGGAAAAGCAGCTGAAGCATCTATCAAAGCTTACTTTATCACTTCACTCCACCATGAAACAATGAAATTAACATTAGCCCAAGTTTTAGTACATTAATGGACTCTATAGATGATTTTGAGTAAAAATCTGATTCTAGCTGATAATTCTTAAAAAAAAAGTAGAATCAATAGATTGTGCCATGTTAAGAGAATAAAAAAAAGGATGGGAGGAGGCACTTCGCAAAAATATGATTTTTATGAATTACGGTTAGGAATTTCAACACTTTTATGCAAAATCTAAACTCATGCTTGGCTAAAAAATCTAAATGATTTTGATTTTTGAAAGCATTAAGATTAACAGATTTAAAGTTATCTTTATCACAAAGAAACTATCTTCTAATTTGATAAAAAAGACAAAAACACAAGGTGGTTCTCAGAAAATCAAATAAAGATGCAGAACAATGTCATCCTCAAGAGAACATGCTATAGCCATTCAATTAAAAAGTCCAAATCCAAGACACCATGTGCATGAAATCCAGAATATTTTGTCAATATAAAATTATATTTACCTGACATTGGAAGGAAACATATGCAAATACACATAAAAAAAGTAGAGGCATGGAGGTTGCATGATCAACTGAAGTAGAAAAATGAAGTGTGAAACTTCATAACAATAATGAAGTAACCAACAATAGTAGTGTGGCTTAGCTTCCTCTCAACTTCAAGGGAAGGATACCTGAGTTTGAACCCAGGCAGAAACATTACCATTATCAAAAACTTTATAATTATATAGCAGTTTCGGATTTAACCTTTTTCCTGTTTCAACATTTTTTTCTTCTTGTAAAGACTCTTTTTCTTTAACATATTGCAAGTTGTAACCACTTATATTGTTTGTCCACAGGGTATATTAATGGCAGGTTCAACCAATATCACCAGAGTTTTCTACAAAAACCTATTACATACATCTGATTAGCAAATTTTAGTGGCAACTAATTTTGAAGATTTGCATGGGACACTATTTTCTGGAATCATATTATCCGTCCGAATGTTTCCAATTATGCTTGGTTAGATTACCAGAACCGGGCCATCTGCCATTGACACTCATCACTGACTTAACATATATAATAAAATCTAAAATCACAAGTCCTGAATATGGTGGGCTTTGCAGCATACTTCTCCATTTGCATCACAATCCACAAATACACGGATAACAATAATTGTTTGAAGGCCTGATGAGTATCTAAAAATCTATTTATACTGATCTCTTGTAAGCTAGATTCTGAATAAATTGGAAATTTGCAACAGTACAAACTCCGTGGATTGCCTTTTTAACTGAGTTCCACTTCATTGTTTATTGCCCATGCCATCCCCCATGGTAGGACTAAGACATCAATTGATTTGATGGTTTACTCAAGTCATATAGAAATAATACACAACCATTCCGTGGGGGGAACCTAATGAAGCAAATCTTCTTCGAAAAAGCGGCAGTGAAGGAAGCTAGCAAAGAGAAAAATCTTACCAAGTAGAGAGCCGAGAAGAAGCCGACGGTAACCAGTATCAAAGGTCCAAAGTTCAAGAAGAATGTCGCTCCAAGCGACAGAAGCAACTTCGCTCGCGGTATCAAACCCTACAATGAAATAACATCAACCACCAAATTTCAGCAGTGAAAACACACAGCATATCCAGTGCAAAAGTTTTCTCAAATTCCTTCCTAATCGATCAAAACCTACACAATATAATACAACGAATCCCCACGGACCTCAAGTCCCTCGCTATTTAGCGCCATCGACCGCTGGCTCTGGCCCTCAAGTTCCTTTTCATACTCTGCCGAGGCCACACCACCGTTCGTCTTCGCTCCGCCGCCTGTTCTCTCACCATCTCCACTCCCCTCCATCTCCACCTCGACTAACCTCTCCGCGGTCCTGTCGTCCACTCTCTGCCGCGCACTCATCCCCCTCCGCTTCAGCTCCTTCATGAACAACGACTCCGCTGGCTCCTCCTTCCCTGCAACAGCAACATCCAACCATGAAAACCAAACGACCAACATCAAAATCGATCTTTCCGTCCCGACAGGCCAACCTGAGGAGCCCGCACCGTCGTCGTCATCGGTGAGTCTGCAGCGGAAAGAGGAGGCTCTCGCGGTCGAAACCGCCGGTCGCGGAAACGCCACGACTGGGGAGAAAACCGCCAGCCTCCCGGCCTGCAAGGTCGCCATTTTGATCAAACGCGGAATACCCCCATTCTCCTGGCGAGTAAAAAAATATATATATAAATAAATAAGGACATTTCATAAATTATTATCTGACGTGGCGGTTGTACAATTGCATGGGGCAAGCAAGATGATTACGTACAAAACCTGCAATCCAATCATCCGTAAGATGAATTCCGTTACGTTCGATTTCGGTTTTTGTTGAGTTATCAAAATTATTTTTAATAATAATATTTATTATTATTATATAAATTTTAATATATATATTTAATTTTATATATAAAAATAACTTTAATTTTAACTCTATCTAATTTCAAAGGTTAAAAAAATCATCCACAAACACATCCAAAATCTCTGAATAGTTACATCCAATGTGTCCATGGAAGAATGAGAAATCTATTTGTGATAGTTTTCGATCAAATAAGACTTTGACTTGTTTATTTGTTAGTTTTAATTTTAATTTTGTATGAAATTTTATAAATTATTATTATCTAATAAATTTTTATATATAAATATTTACATCAAAATTTATTATGTAATTTTAATATCATTTATAGAATTATTATTAACTTCAACTCACAGCAAAGTTAAAATTTAAGTTGAAGTTCTGTTAACAAATGAGATTTTTATTTGAAAATTACTCTTCAAACTTGACTACAAAGGAAGTCACTTATGGATAGAGGTTTCAAATAAGTTGGGCCTATCGGCCGATTAGGTTCGGGCCTATTGGCCGATTATTTAAAAAAGAAATATTTTTAACCCAGCCCGATAGCCCAATCATGCCTTGACTCTACAAGTCGGGCTAATCCAACCCAACCCATTGAGACCTCTACTTATGAATTCTGTAAAATCCCTTAATAATTGTTATATATATCATTGGGGTCATATAAAAATGATGAAAAAGGAAATAACGAAAATTTAGGAATATATGAAAAATAAAAATACAGTATTTGATGAAAAATTACACAATACTAACAATGTTTCAATATACATAGGAAATGACAAAAATTAGAAATTTGAGTGTTTGCATTAAAATTCACAGAAATATTAAAAGAATAAATCTTTATGAACACATAATTAAACATTAATTTCTATTTAAATATTTCTCAAAAAATTTCACGAACATCGTAATAAAATTATTCAATAGATTTTTATTTTTATTTTTTTTCAAATGTACAAACACTCACTTATCTTTTGGTTGTTCCTACAAATCAACCCCTCTCACAGCATATAAGATGATGTTTAGTATTAATCCCAGCTCACTGAGTTCCTTATCACGATTTGAAATGGTGTGTAGTGTCGAAATTTTATTTTAAAATTAATTGATAATACATGGTAAAAAATTTATTACGAGAGTACTTATATGTATTTAATTTTTATTTTAATGAATATGATATTATATTGGTATTTTTTATCTGTGACTTGATTTATATAAAATGTCTAAAAGTTGTAATATTATGAATGTTTTTTTTCAAAATTACAATAACTTCTAAAGTGGCGTACTACTGATTGAAGGACCCTTTTCAATACTTAAAAAATTGTAATGATTAAAAAAATTGTCATATAAATCTAAATTTAAAATATATTTTAATTAATATAAAACTATTCATCAGTATCAGACCATTCCTCACAATTTAATAAAATATTTTTTTCGTCCTCCTCCAACTTACACCACACAATTGATGGTTGGCAGTTCCTGAAATTTCAGTCGCTTCTTGCTCATCGACTCATGCATGCCCAGGCCACACAGCTCTTGACCATGACATGTGAGTGATCGAACACCGTGAATGTTGTATCCAGAGAAGTAAATCTATCAATTGACGGAGTACGACACTGATTCATGAATCATAACTTGTCTTGTGGTGGCTGAGTTTACATGATCGATCATCCTCCAACCTTGCGTATGTCGTTTCCAAAGAAGGTCAAACACAACTCACAGCCTCACGAAGTGGTCGGTGGCTGTAAGAATTGAAACAGGAGACATGTGAACGAGAACAAATCTTGAATAGGCAGGATAGCATTACCCAACATACACACACATATCATATATGGATTATTTCTTCTTAATTAATTCCATGCTATTACAAAATAAGTGTTAAAATAGTTTCCTTTCACTTGTAATGACCGGGTGAGATATCGGCATTCTTAAATTATCAGGGGCATTTATGGAAAGTAAGGTTGTTGTAAATTGTGGAGGAGAGAGGATGCACGAGACCGGCTGACCCTTCGTCAAAAACGCGCAGGAGAGGGGCCGTCTAGGGCACCATTGCGTGCGGAGGGAGCGGACGGTCGTGGCGCGGGTCCTGGGAAGCAGGGGTGACGTTCGCAGGTAGGCAAGTTCGTGTCCTCAGTTGGCTTCCTTGTGGGAGGAAATGTGACGTTCAGCGTTGCTGCAGCCGTGGGCTAGGTGAAGGAAGGGCCAGTGGAGAGGTGGAAGAGCAATCCATCGAACAACTTGCAACTTCACCCAAGGTAAGGAAAATTCCTATCCTAAAATCTATTGCAAGGCTAAGAGATGAATGATTTGAGATACATCGAGGTGAGATGTTACCAAGGAAAATTCAACTTGAGACCCCCACGAATGAGATGTTACCAAGGAAGGGGGCCGGGGGATGAAACTGGAAGTGTACCGACTTCAGCCAGCTGAACCCTTCCTTGGGATGGTTGCCATGTTGAAAAAGAGAGAAGTCGTGGCGGGGTGGTTCGGGAGAGCTCGGTTGGGACTATGTGACGGGCATGGCTCGAAATGACTAGGAGGGGACCTGTACATGGACAACAATGTGGTGAATGATGGTTGATGAATATCATGGTGGAAATTAGGAACAAGGGTGGGATGTCTTTTTGTGTTAATTTTAATTTAGCGTTCACACTAGTTGCCAGGTCTTTTGGTCCACCGTGAATTTTTCGTGTGATTTTACTGATGATGCATGCCTCTTGTCGAAGGTTTATTTTTATTTGAAAATTGTTGCTCGAAGTTTCAGTTTGAAGATGACACCGGTTTAGGTTTTTTTTGTGATACCTCTTTTTCCTGCCAACTATTTTTTATTGTGGCTGCAGATACCCAGTACTTCTGGTGGAGGATCACCTTGAGGAAGGTTGGGAGTCGATGCGTGCTGATCACCTCTCTCTTTTTGGGAAAGTTTTTGAATGCTAACCATGATCGCTGTAGATTTTTTTTGAAATATTTCACGATCGACTCTTGGGTTTTCGACGTTATTTTCCTTGTGACTTTCGTGAGGATTAGTGTTTTATGGTCCTGTTGAACTTAGGGGTAGTCGATGACTATGAATGTTTACTTGGTTCTCTCGAAATCGTTATGCGTATGGCATGGTTAATTTTCGAATGGGACCTTGTGAAAATGTTAATCGAATCATCGTTTAAATATTGGTTTTAAATTTGTCTTGAGGTTATTAGTGAGAGGAAGGGCGTTGTTAGTGCATGCTTCCTACGGTTGGAATTATCTCGCCATGGAAATTGCACATGGATTTTGTTTTACGTAATAAGTGATATAATCGGAGGAATCATGAATTGCCCTTTGGGGCGTGACAGATTTAGCATGTACGTAGTTGCTGGTACAGCTTATAAGGCTGTTACATCTCCGATCCCAAGCCTGCAGGAACAGAAACCCAACCCTCTCTTGCATTGCAATCATCAGAGAAGAGCCCTGTGTCTCTCTGTGTGTATACATGCTTATGTTCTAATTTCATCCATACCCAAATAAGGGGAAAAAATACAGTAGAATAAACCCAATTCAATTTTGCAGAAAGGAATTGGATGGTTTGCTAACGATGCCTGTATACATACATCACCGGATTTTCTCACCCAATAAGATCGATGAAAGAAAGAAAGAAAGTTTCAGATGATCGATCAGATAAAAGCATTATCAATGTCAGTGAAAACGTATGCTGCTAAATATCACATCCAATAAGTTACTGAAAATTTCAAACTTCCTGGGCATTTTAATTTGACAAAGTAGAAATTCCCACATCGATCGTTGTATTGAACAGCTTGCTTTGCCTGCATGCATTGCTAATATACATGCCACCGAAACAGCTTCTCTACCATTTGCCATCAAATTGATTTAACCGAGAGAAACAAAATCTATAGGAACATGCATGGACCCATTATCTTGCGCTGGAAGCTTATCCACTCACTGTCTCACTCCCCCACAGGTTGCAGATCAATATCCACCCCCATCAACTCTGCAAATTGATGGTCGAACATCTACAAAATATCTCTCAAAATCCACACGTGCCGAATTGTTCCAGATAATTAAAGGGGGTTTGTGTTAGCAGGCAATTAATGAAAAATAAAATATAATTTTTATTATTATTAAAATATTAAAAATGCAGAATACTTTTAATTTTTTTAAAATTAAATATAAATTTTTTTAAATTTTCATAAGATACATAAATAATCTTGTAAAATTTTTGATTTCTAGATTTTTAATATTTCAATAATAAAGAATACAAATCCTCTCTAAATCTCTAATTACTTTTAATTTAGTTCAGAAATGAGGTGAGATTTGACAATAACAAAAAAAAGCGTCTTTCTCGATTAATTAGATGTTTATATTTTAGCAGGATGTGAATGGTAAATACGATTTTTTAAAATTAAGAATATTTTCCGGAAATTCACGAATAATTTTAAATTAGAAGTCATGATTCGGTTTAATTAAATAAAGTGAATGCGGACAGGATCGGCTCGATACGACCGCGCACAGGTGGGGCGTGACAGCCCCACCCCCGAAAAGATGTAGGAAAGGCAAAAAAAAGAAAAAAGAAGCGAGTTTCGGCCGTTTGATCTTATCCGTGCGCGGACGAAATTGCCCATGCTCTTCCGCTTATTTATGGCCACCGCATACGTTCATCCGGACTTATCATACGACTGTTGTTTTCGTGTTATTATTACGTATGAACTACGACTTTGTTTAACATTATTATTACTATTATTATGTAAATTTTAATATATAATTTTTTTATTATTTTAATTACTATATAATTTTAATTTCATTCAAAAAAAATTAATTTTAACTTTAATTCAACGTTCGAATTAGAAAAGCAAAATACACGAAACGTGTTGTTATTCTCCAAACAATACGTTTCATTTTTTTTTAAAAAGAAAATTAAAAGACGGAAGACACGACGTGTGATTTTCGGGCGGGGAGGGGTGCGTTTTCGTCAAAACACTCACTCCTACCATCTACAAATGAGCCCGCCGAAGCTTGGCGTCTCTCTCCTTCCCCACCCAAACATCACTTTCCTCCTCCTCCTCCTCCTCATCCTTTGCCGTCGTTTGAAAGCTTCCGGGTCTCGCAATTCCCGGTCGCAGTCGTAATTTATTCCTAATTCCGATGATTTTGTTCGATCCGGATGTAATTTGAGGTCCATTGGATATTGTTGGATTGCACAAGATCGCTTTGCTTCGGTGGACGCGGTTTGTATGGGACCGATGAGATTGGTAGGCGAAATGCCCTTCGAGAATGAGGCTGTGAAACAGCAGCAGCAACAACAACAACATCGGAAACAGCAGCAGCACAAGCTTGTGGTCGGTTATGCTCTAACGACGAAGAAGGTCAAGAGCTTTCTCAAGCCGAAGCTTCAGAAATTGGCGAGGTATGCTTCTGAATGAGAAGGATATTGATAATGTATGCGATAGATTTTTTTTTTTTGTCTTCGTTCGGCTTTTAGGATGATGTTGTTGTTGAAAGAGTCACTCATTTGTTGTTGGTCTGAATGGTGAGATGGGCGTTTTTAATGAAAATCTGGAAATTACGGCTCCTCGTGTAGTTGGTTGCTTCTATTTTCTCGTGTAGTTAGGGAGGATGATTTCGGTGTTTTGCACTTTTTTCTCTTCTGCGTTGGTGTTGTTCTCTATATTTCCTTCTTTATTGGAGAGCGATTACTCTGAGGGGTATGCGCTGAAGATATTGATAAGGCATGCAATTTTTATTTTGATAGTGCTTGCAAGAGGTGCGTACCTGTCGTCGAGGGAAAATGGTCTTCTTTGTCACTTTCAATGAAAAAAGCAAAACTTGTCTTCTACTTTTATGCACCGTTACTTCTTGTGGTCCTTTGCATGTGCTCCATGTTCTTTCCCTGCTTTCCTAACTAGGCTTTCTTGTTTTATGCTTTAATTATTGAAGATTCCATTTCCTTTTAGATTCTTTTGTCTAATGAATTTCGTTTCAATCTGCCATCATACTATGAACGGGGAATCTCTTGAAGTTGATGTGAATGGTCTCCCTACTTTGTAATCGAATGAAATGGCTATTCTCTGGATTACGTCGTGTGCTCAGAATATTGCACCTCTATTATTTAAGTAGACTCGAATTGTTGCTTGCCATCCAACATCAATTAGATAAGCCTTTTTGATTGACGTCTTAATACTGCCTTAATAAATTCAAATTCCATTACAAATAAATACAGGATTAGTACCATGTGATGAATTAAAAATGGCATTGGGTTTTCTGTGTTCGAGCGAGCAAGGATAATGACAATAGGTTTCTGTACTTATAATGTTTTACACTTTTACTGAAGTTTGAATAACAGCACTTAAAAGTTAAACATGATGCATCTACTGTCATCGTATAGTCAATGAGGAATTTTCCATCTATCAACTCTGTGGGATACGTAAAAGCATGATGAATTTCTTTTACTCCAATGTTCCACTACTTCCCTTTTTTAAAATTTCTAAAGCAAGAAGGCTCGTGATGTTTTCTTAGTTTAGTGTTTAGCCCATGGTTTTGCATGGTTTGCCATGGGTATATGGGCATTTATTGTTCTTATTTATGTTCTAAAGTTGAAGTACCATTTGGTTGTGAGTATTGCTGTTTAGTTTAAAATTCCATGATGATTCAATTTAACATCCATAATTTATAAGTCCTCCATAGAGCCATAGATTGTGTTCTCAGGTAGCATGAATTGATTACCTGTTGATAATCATTACATGGCGTTATATTATTTTTCATTACTTTTTACAAGTGAAATTCAAATTTATGTTACAGGAAGAAGGGGATTCTATTTATAGCAATAGATTTGAGCAAGCCTCTTTCAGATCAAGGACCTTTTGATGTTGTTCTGCACAAGGTTGTAATTTTTTATTCCATCTGCTTTACTTAATCAAGCAGTGTTAGTGCATAAATATGATCAATAAATCTAGTTTGTTGGTTTACTTATCAGTTGATCTTTCCTACAAAATGCAAGTTAATCATATGCTG
Organism: Amphibolis antarctica; assembly: GCA_024699675.1. Classification (NCBI taxonomy): domain Eukaryota; kingdom Viridiplantae; phylum Streptophyta; class Magnoliopsida; order Alismatales; family Cymodoceaceae; genus Amphibolis; species Amphibolis antarctica. Next base: position 24,371 of record JAMKPZ010003145.1, read on the forward strand.
CAGTTAATTTAGATGTGTTTTGTTACTTGAGTACTACTGCTATTGTAGAACTACCATTATTATTCTAACCATTTTCTTCATATATTTTTCTCTAGCTATCTGAAAGAAAGTGGTGCCAAATTCTTGAGGTGAATTTTTTAAACTTATTTTCTATAAAAACCACTTTCGGTGCAGTTTGCCTTTTATTAAAATTTTACTGTAACATGTAGATCAATAACTCATCATTCATCATCTGTGAAATAATAATTTCGAATGTATTGTCAAGTTATGAAAAATTTTCATCCAAACATGTTGCTATGAATGCAAGATTCATAAAATACCTTAGATTTTTCTTTCATTATCAAATACCTTAAATGAAGTATCAACAGTTATCTTAGGTTTCATTCGAAATTGATTTTAAATGTTCTGGATTTTGTGCAACCACTACTTTAAGAAAATCATTCCCAAATACTGTTAACATGATAAATTCTTAGAAGAACATAAAGATTTTAATTAGTGTTCCATAGTTATATTTTTCTAGAATCATAGAATCAAGAAAGTTTAATTTTAACTGTTTTTGGAAAAATTTTCTTGCTCTCTTTCATAACATGAAATCTGATTTCAAAATTGAGATAGAATCAAGAAAGATTCAAAAGGATTTTACACAAGTGATCTACAATTTCACGATTTTCATTACATAGAAATCAATATAGAATTACAATTTTACTAAAATCTAGACTTAATCAATTTCAAATGCTACCTGTGTGGCAAGAAACCAAACCTTCTCAATTGTTGCGTTCACAATGGTCAATCATGCAACTTCTACAATTTTATTGACCCATCCTTATCTTAAGCATAGAAAATTTTTTGATTGTAAAAAGAAGATGAGGAAGAAAGAGAAAGTGATGAATAGAAAACAAATTAGTTGAAATTTAGATCATTCTATCTCAGAATTAGTAAATATAATGCTAACTTGCAAAGTGTTAAATGATGTGACAATAATTGTTCCCATTTTGGCAGACTTCTTATTTATTTTTGTTGGCAAACATTGTTTCCAGAGCCTTATACATAAATTAATTTTCAATATCTAGCACATGAATATAAAAAGTAAAATATTATAAACCTTATAGTACCTTCTTCTTATCAAATCTCGGTTTATGTCAATTTCTTGTTTGAGAAGAAATTACTAGAGTTCAGTATTGATACCTGTCAATGAATGGAACTTTCTTGAAACCAGCGGCTGTTGCTTGTGAAAAGAGATGATTTCTTTTATCTAAAAGCCATTTCCACATTCTGATCGGCAAGGAATTTTGCTGTCCTCCCATAGAGATTATAATATTTATACATTTGCGTTAAATCATTTCTATGAATCTATTTTATAATATTGGATTGATCTTGTCTCGTAGTCATAGATATTTTATGAATTAAAAAAAACTTACTCATCAGATTCCATTCTTTTGTGCTATCAGAAAACTTAAACCGTGTGGGGGGTGACAACAGGTGTGTATTTAGCTGGTGTATGCATATGAATTTAAAAGTATGTTTGATATGATCTGAAAAATGGTGGTTCCCATTCATTCATTTTTTTTATAGATTTTGGTTTGTTACATGAAAATTTCTTTGGCACAGATAAAAACGTCACTATTTGTTTCTTTGAAAAATGCCATTTTTTGTATTTGGTTGCACACCTAATGTTTGCATAGACTTCCACGCCAAGTAGTGACTTTGTGGACTATTTTACTGATGTATCTGATGATACGTTGTTCAAATGGTTTTACCTTTTATTTTCCCACCAACAAAAATTTTAGATGAGATTTGTTTTTATGTTCTGTGAATTTGATATATATTCTGATTATTCCACTGTTTATTAAAGGTTTATCGGGAACAACATCCAGAAGTAACTGTGCTTGACCCACCAGATGCTGTAAGGCATGTGCACAATCGCCAATCAATGCTTCAGGATGTGGCAGATCTCAACTTATCCAACTGTTATGGCATGTTTTCAATAACTTTCTCCTACAGAACAATTGTGTGTTTGTCTATGAAATGTACGATCAATGAAAATAAGAATAATAATGAAGAGATATGCTTAGATGGTCATAAGATTCATACAAGTATGATTTTAAAATACTTAGAATCTACAATAAGTAGCAATAGTGAATTTATAACGGATGTTATTTATAGAATTAAAGTAAGATAAATGAAATGGAATCGGAAGTGTTATGTGATAAAAAAAACCATTAAAATTAAAAGAAAAATTCTATAAAACTACCATTCACAAAGCTATACTTTATGGCTCAACATGCTATAGGCTGTAAAGCATAATCATATGCAAAATGTTAATATTACTAAAATACGTATGCTTAGAGTTATAAGTGATGGTACTATAAAAGATAAACTAAAAAAAAATTTTTATCAAGAATAGAGTAGAAAATGCACCAATAGGAAATAAGTAAGAGAAAATTAGTAGTTTGGTTGTATTCTTAGGAGACTAAAGAATATATCAGTTAGGAGAAGAGAATTAATTAGTATAAAAGAAATTAAAAGAAGTATAGGAATGTTTAAAACTACTTGATTAGTATTTAGTAATTGTAAAAAGATTTAAATTTATAGAATTTAAATGAAGATATGAACATAAAAATACATGAAATAAAAAAATCTATGTGACCAACCTCGTGTAATGGGCTTATGGCTTAGATTATTGTTGTTGTATTTGGTTACGATACTACATACTGTACCGTTGGTTCTTTGCTATATTTTGTCTTAGCTGCTTATTTTGCAGGGAAAGTAGGTGTCCCTAGGCAGCTAGTTATCATGAGAGATCCATCATCTATTCCTAATGCAGTCAACAAAGCTGGGCTCAATCTACCGTTAGGCATGCTTCTCCTCTTTCATTGATTAAGTCAAATGTCAACTGTCAGCATGTGGTTTAGTAATATTCCATTTTTGTTGTTATTCTTTTCCAGAGTTGTCATTTTATGCAGTAAATTCTTTCTCCTGATGTCGACAATGTTAAGTAATTATATCTTTGTATTATTATATCTAGGTTCATCATTATGTCAAAAGTAGGGGTCTATTGTAACTTCTTCTTTGCTTTTATTTATTATATTCAATGGTAAGGCATAACTTGTTGGGATGCCATTTGTTGTTTATGACTGCTCACGCATATGCCAAACATGTTGCCCAAAAAAAAAAAAATGTTGCCTGCTATTCACATTGACTGATGATTGCAACGTTCTGAAGGTCCTTGCTCAAGGTCATTTTAATTATCTAGTATCCTTTGATCCAATTTAAGTTTCTAATTACTGAAAATCGATGAATGTTTTTTACTTAATATTGGCTTATAATGTTAATACAGAAATATCGATTGATGAAGCAGGAACAGAAAACAAGAACAACCGTGCTATTCTTTACTTTGAGTTCTTGTAGTGGTAGTTGAATACTCGACCAAAGAAAATTATTTTTGTCAATTAAATTTCATCATCTTCTGCAGTTGCTAAGCCGTTAGTTGCAGATGGAAGCGCGAAATCACATGAACTCTCACTTGCTTATGATCAAATCTCCTTGTCAAAGCTTGAACCTCCTTTGGTTCTCCAAGAGTTTGTTAATCATGGTATGCTAATCTGTGCGATAAGTTTTAAATGTTGTGATTAAGGTGTCCTACTGGAGCCACGTAAACCTCATATATCTATACAGGAGGAGTTCTTTTTAAAGTCTTTATTGTCGGGGATGCTATAAAGGTAGTCAGACGGTTTTCTCTTCCGGATGTTGATAAACGTGGACCTTCCAATAATGCTGGTGTGTTCAGATTCCCAAGGGTCTCATGTGCTACAGCTTCAGCAGATGAGGCAGATCTTGATCCTGGCATTGCGGGTAGGGTTATCATTTCTTCTTTCATATGCTGCACTTTATATCTGTGTCGTTTATGATCCCTTTATATCTTTGCTTGATAAATCATCTTAATTTCTCCATCTTCACGGTTTATTATGTAAATATTTGCAGAGCATCCTCCAAAACCTTTGCTTGAAATGCTTGCTAAGGAGCTTCATCGGCGGCTGGTAATATTTCTGCTTAACTAATATGATGAAGTGAAACTGACCGTGCAACCACTTGCTGTAATTTATCAGTCTTTCTTGTTCAGGGTCTCCAACTATTCAACATAGATATAATCAGGGAGCATGGGATGAAGGATCGGTATTATGTTATCGATATAAATTACTTTCCAGGCATGTAAAATCTCTTTTAAGGGAGTTTGTATTTTTGAAAATAATAAGAAATTACGTGAAATGATAGAAAATAATATATTAAAATTTTCGTCATTTTTCATTATTTCTTATTAATTTTAAAAGTACAAATCCTCTTTCTTCGTTTGTTAATTTTTCTCAATCCATTCTCAACTTATAGATACAAAACTTACGAATGTGGTTCTTTGTTTTCTACGATCAAATTTTACTAGAGATATCCTTGGGAACTTGTCGCTTCTCAGCCATTTCTGTTCATCGCAACAATTATCTAACGAGGTGGTATACATACAATCATGATTCTGTACTTGCGCAGGATATGGGAAGATGCCAGAATATGAACATATATTTATAGATTTCCTCTTGAGCTTGACCAAGAGTGAGCCCTTGATTGTAGATGGATGAAGTCGGAACAATCACTATTCCTTGATGACTGATTACTAGCCGGAACAATCCCTGCGGTTTGAAGCACCATATTGGGGGCAAGATGGACATTAACACGTCTCGAGCAACTTCTTCAGGCTTCAGCCACAGCGTTACCGTTGATGCTTCATGCATATATTCTTGTAGGCTTTCGTAGATGGATGTCCAGCGAACAAAATTCCATTTGTCTAGGCGATTTCTTTTTTCTATTCATTAGAATGAATTTCTCTTTTTTGGAAAGATTTATACACGTCGAAAAATTCAAAAATTAAAAGACTAGAAAGTTTTTTAAAATTGAAAATGCATTCTCTCCTCTTTTCAGAATTCAAATGGAACAGAGATGAATGTAATTGTTGTAAACCTAAATCCGTTTGCCTGTGTCTTGATTTAATCTCAACATGTTAGCATTTTTGTGTTGGATGATTTGCATCTTAAGTATCTGTCAAGTTTCGTCCATGTTCTTCATGTTGAACTTTTGACTGAGTTGAGTCTTCAACTTCTGGATCTCTTTTATGGTAGAGTTCACAATCAACATATCATCTACGTAAATCAGTAGGATGACATGGCACTTTTTTATCTTCTTGATGTAGCAATAGTAGTCTGTATTACATCTGTTGAAGTTCACGATACAAATGAAGTCATCAAATTTTTTGTACCACTGCCTAGGTACTTGCTTCAATCCATACAAACTTTTCTGCAACCTACAGACTAGTTTGGCTCTCCTGTCGATTTCTACGTACCCATCCGGCTATCACGTGTAGATCTCCGTGAAGAAATGCTGTCTTCACATCCATTTATTCCAAAAATAAATCCTTGATTGCCACTATACTTAGGACGGTCCTCACTATGGTCATCTTGACTATTAAAGAAAATACTTCCGTGTAGTTGATGTCCTGAACTTGTTGATACCTCTTGACAACAAGTTTGGTCTTGTATTTCTTATTATCGTTTGGTTGTTTCTTCAGTTTGAACACTCACTTGTTGCCAAGAGTCTTCTTACTTTTTAGTAATGGAGTCATCTGTCATGTTTGATTCTTTTCTAAGAATTGCATTTCTTCCCTCATGGCTAACTCCCATTGGTTTGCGTCTTTAGCTTCAATCGCCTCGAGGTAACTCCCCAGCTCACCGTCATCTATCAATAGCAGGTAATTGAAAGACGGTGTGTACCTTTTCGGAGGCCTGGAGACCCTGGTCAATCTTTTGGGTCCTGGCATAACCACTTGCCACTCCTCCTCCGGATGTCGCCCTTCTTCAACCAGTATTCGGGTGTCACTACCCAGTTGCTGCTTGGTTGAGTCGGCTCCTAAGTCCTCTGTAGCCCTGCCATCAGCCTCTTGGGTCTGCCATGACTCTTTGAAAATTCGATTGTCACCTACCAGATTCCAGTCCTGCTCGTGAGAAACCCGTGAGAGGCCCCAACTCATTTCAACCTGTAGCCAGCTTTGGACTTTTGGTTGCCACTCTTCTTCAACTAGTTGTCGGGTGGCGCTACCTGGCTGCCCCTCAGCTGACTCTGCACTTCTGTGCTTGTACAAGTACTTTTCTTCAAACACAACATTTTTTGTACAAGCCACCTTCTTGGCTTTGTCATCTTAAAGTCTATAGCCAAGATAATCCTATTTGTACCCAATAAAGTAGCACTTTCTTAATTTCGGATCCAGTTTATCCCCCTTGTCCTCATTGACATGTTGATAGAATAAACACTCGAACACCCGTAGATGAGATAGGCTAACCTTCTTCTCACTCCACAACTCTTCCAGAATCTAGGAGTTAACTGGGAACGATGGCCCCCAATTTATCAGGTAAGCTGTTGTGCTGATGGCTTTCGCCCAAAATAATTTCGAGAACCTAACATGTAACCTCATGCATCAAGTTCTTTCATTTAGCGTCTGGTTCATCCTCTCGGTAATCTCATTCTACTGCAGGGTTCCAGGTATTGTTTGGATTCTCCTGATTCCTTTTTGCTTGCAGAAGTCGATGAACTTGCTACTGTCATATTCACCATTGTTGTCTGATCTGATGCACCTAACATTTCTCTCTATTTGATTCTCCACTTCTTCCTTCCACTTCCTAAAAGCTTGGAAAACATTTGATTTTTTTTGAGAAAGTGCACCCAAACCTTCTGGGTACTGTCATCAATAAATGTGACGTAATACTGAGATCCGCCTACCGAGCGAACAGGTGCCGACCCCCACACATCTGTGCGAACCAAGTCCAACTTACCTGATTTTGGCTCGTGTGCTACCTTTGAGAAGCTAACTCTCTTCTGCTCCCCAAGATGTAGCTCTCACAACTCTCCAAACGGACTTCTTTCAAATCTGGAATCCTTCCGCCGGCGACCAACACCTTCAGCCCCTTCTCACCCATGTGTCCCAAATGATAGTGCCATTGCTTGAACACTTTTGTGGCGACGACCGCCACTGATGGCTAGATTTTCGCCTCACTCACCGTGAGATATAGAGTTCTAGTCCTCTAGTAGAATGCTACCACCCAGATACCCTTGGTCACCTTCCACTTGTTGTCGTCAAACCTGACATGGTGACCCTCCTCGTCAAGCTGACTAACGGAGATCAGATTCTTGGCCAGATCTGGGATGTACCTCACATCTTGAAGTTTCCATAGTCTCTGCTTCGTTTGAATTTGGACTTCGCCTAGTCCCAAGACATCCAAACTCGAGTTGTTGGCCAAGTATATCTTCTGTATTAGTATCGCATAGTAGTTTTGTAATAGCTCCTTTCGGTATGTCGTATGGAACGACGCTCTTGAGTCCATCACTCATGTGTCAACTGGACTATCAACATAACAAATCAAGGCATCTCCTGCCTCGTCTGCTAGAGCATTCACCCTGGCTCCCTTGGAGGAATCTGCCCTCCTGGGTTTCGGACACTTCGACTAAAAGTGTTCGAACTTCTCGCAATTCTAGTACTTGATTTTTAGATGACTCTTGCTCTTGTCGTAGGATTTCTATCGATATTTGTCAGAATTCTGACCCTTGGATTGGCTGTGTCCCCTGCTCTCCACACTGAACGCTGATGTTAACGTCTCTCCGCTGCTCTTTTGACGGATATGCTTGTTCAACACCAGGTCGATTATTTGACTCATGTCCAGTCTTCTGTGCCCCAATGAGTTGCTAACAAAAGTCACCATGGTTGACCAGCTCGACGGTAGCAACAACAATATGATTAATGTCCGAACTTCGTCATTGAACATGATCTCTATTGAGTTCAATTGAGTTAATATCGTGTTCACCTCGTTTATGTGGTTGACCACCAACGCTCCCTCCCGCATCTTCAGGTTGAAGAGTCTGCGCATAAGGAATATACATTATTCAACATCGTCGGCTTCTCATAGGTGTTGGATAGGGCCTTCATGACACCTGTTGTTGTTGTCTCCTTGACAATATTGAACAACACGTTCCTTACCAACGACAACTGAATCAGTCCTAGAGCTTTTTGATCTAAAAGCTCCCACTATTTTTGCACCATTTTCTCTGATTTTCTTTCCATTAGCGGTTGGTGAAAATCTCTCTAGTACAAATTGTCTTCCATTTGCATTTCCAGAAATCAAAACTTTTCCCGTCGAACTTGTTGACGTTGAGATTCCGTTTCTCTGCCATCACAAGCTTCTTCCGAATTTCATTAGATCTTTTTGGCTGCTGGTAAGTACAACTAGTTTCCACCTTTTCTGGTGGACATCTACTGCTCTTAACACCCACCTGCTATAACAGTCAGCTACACTAGAATCCACTCTATCCAGTTGAATGCCGCCCTGCTCTTGATGGATGTCAGCTACTCCACCTGAGACTGCATTCAACTAAGTGCTCTCCAATGACGCTCCCTTCTCGACCTGGAAGCTCTGATACCAGTTATTGGAAAAATATCGCGACCTTGCCTCGATCGTCCGATGCACCACAACTCGTTATGTGTCCCAACAACATGCGACTCCTCGGGTTGCACACCGACGGAAACACTTTCGCTCCCTCACATTGTTCATCGTGAATGGAAGAACGCTAGGTGGATGAGAAGTAGGAGGAAGAAGAATGAAGCGACACAAGGATTTACGTGGTTCGGCAACAACCTACTCCACATGGTGCTGGTTGTAACTTATTACGCAACCAACAAGTTTTCTCGCAATTCTCTCGCATGCAATACAACTTGTTACAACCCTATTTATAGGGCACATGTGAAACTCTAATCTCAGTGTTACAAAGGACCCTTCGATCTCATCGACAGTCAGCATCTAAATGTGTCCCGGATGTCGGGACCTACTTCTGTTGCACGTCTTCTCTAGTCACTCTTGGCTTCCAGTCGAATTCCTGCTGGGTTGACTCGACAGCCAGTCTTTGGAGCCAACTTTTGGATGACCAGCCAGGTGGTGCTCTCCACCATTCTGCTGATCTTCTCTTATTGTCCGGCCCCCGCCTTTCGTACCTTTACGTCGATCCATAGACTTAGTTTCGTAGACATACTATCGTAAACTTACTCCATAGACATAAGGTCGTAGAGTTAATGTAGGTCCTTTGCTTGTGCACTTGGTCCTTTGCACTTTCGGATTTTCGAAATGTGACTACCAGCCTGTGACTCGAATTTCGCCTACTGCTTAGTGAAAATCTGTCTCTTCACTGTAGCCTTCTCTCTTCACAATTGAACACCAAGTACGCGGCTACCAACTTGTGGCCTGAATTCCGCCTACTTCCTGGCAAAAGACTATCTCCACACTATTCTTAACTATTATCCTCATTTTATAACTTATTCTCACTATTCTTAATTTTCCATCTCACACGTCTGTTAAAATTAATTTAGTAATTCACATTAAAATATGTAATCAATCACTTGAAAAGTATTTAAAATCACAGAATACATCACTTAAATAAACACTTTATTAATTTCTTCCATTTCATAACTTTATATATTTCTCTATCTTTATTTTTTTGTCTGCCATAAGTTTTTTTTTCCCTCTTCCTTAACTCTTTTCTCGCACCCAAAGGCCTGACCCCTTCATTCGGTCTCACCCGCATGCCGACGACACTCACGCTTTTGTCTCTGAATTTATATAATAATTAGTGTAATAAAATTTATAAAAAATTAAAGTAAATAAAGTTATTCACAAACGTACCCAAAGCACATGCAGCTTAAAATTGCACCCTAACATCCCGCCTGAACAAACACCAGACGCGCTAACACCGACGAGATTTGTTCATCCACAACCGGTTACTCCATTGGCCGTACCAACATGGACACGATCCTCAACCGGTTCCTGCTCTTCAACCTGCCACCAACAACACATGGCGCGAATTCCATCGTAAAGCGACCGTTATGCTCGCCCGCCACTGCAACGCGATAGCCCTGGATCTGAATAGGCAAGCGATGGAGCTCCACTCT
>JAMKPZ010003146.1:0-23582 GCA_024699675.1 Amphibolis antarctica
GCTTCTTCAAGTCTTTCATCAAAACCTAGACACCTTGACTTCTTCAAGTCTTCACTTAGCATTAAGGTTTCTTTAATGCCTTCAAGTCCTTCATCATGTCTTTCTTAATACAACACACTCATACATGACTAAATATTTGACATCATCAAAATATAACTTAAGGAGAGTTTTCATACTTAACATGTATTTCATCCCTTTTTCATGATTGTCAAAAAGGGAGAGAAAATTATGTATGTCATGTGCAATATGTAATGTGAATGTCATTATGTAATAAGTCTGTACTATTATAGGTCTTGGTATTTTAGGACATGATTTTGACATCATTAAAAAAGAAGATATTGTTGAGAACTCACCTTTATAAGTTTTGATGATATCAAACAACCTTGACATGAAAATTCAAAAAACTCAAGTATGAAGCCATGAAGGTTGGAAATTATGGAGAAATGAAAGATTTACAAGTAAAGATATGTAGACACAAATGAAGAACAAAGTGGTTTAAGAATGAAGAATGAAGATGAGCTCAAGAGTAAAAGATTATTTATTCAAAAACGTTTCGACATTAGTATAGACACTCACCTAGATTTAAAGTCCACATTTAATAAAATCACACACAAACCAAAACAATGTAACAAAATTCACCATCGTTACAACGTTTTGTATTGGAAATACTTAGTGTCAATTTTACCAGAAATCAGTATAACGAAAACCTCCTTCGTTATAACGATTTATGTTACCTTTGAAAAATCCCAAGAAGAATCTAGGAAAACCTATTATTGTAGACACATTTGGATAATTTGTATTGACACCTAGATAAACCAGATCTCACAAAGATGGTACTTACAAAAATCATTATAATGGTTTATAAAATTCGTTATAACAATTCTAAATTTTACCTTACAATTAGAAAAATTTCCTTCGAAGAAAAAACCTCGACATCCAGATAAACCGGATTTTACAAGTTAAGAGAAAAGACCTTGACATCCAGATAAATTGGATTTCACATGTTCAAAGAAAAGACCCTGACTAGAGTTCAGATGTTTGGAGAAAAGAACCTTGAATATTCGGATAAATCAGACTTCACAAATTAGGCACTTAGAAAAATCATTATAACGACCTGAAAAATCGTTATAACGAACCTTCTTAATGAAACCTAGGAAACCATTTTGTAAATTTTTGTTATAACAATGAGCCCTAACAGTATAACGTTTTGACACTTTTTTCAAACAAAAACATTTGGAACATGGACCAGAATAACAAACGTTATTACAATCAAAATAGCTGTTCCAAAAACCCAATCGTTAGTGAAAACGTTATAACGATTTACTGTGAAAAACTAGCTATTAATCACATTTATAGCCTATAAATAGGGTAATTAACAACATGATTAGTAACCTTTTTATGCAATTTTTGCACATAGATGCACAAACACTTTCATTGCATATTCATTCATTTCCAAAGCTCATTGCAAACTTGTTAAAGGGATTCCTTAAAGTGCCAAAGCTCATGCTCACATTTTAAGGCATTTGTTAAGCTGATTTCATTCTATATTTGTGTTGTAAGGTGATTCATTATTCTATTGGTTGGTTTTGCTTGTATTTGACCAAAAACACAAGTGGTGTGCTCTTTGTTTGGAGTGGTTGGTTGTAGAAATTTACCATAAACTCTTATTGGTTGGAGAGTTGGACCAAAAACTTTCGATTTATGTTGGTTAAAGAGTGTGACCAAAAACTCTTGTTGTAGTTGGTTAGGTGTTCTACCACAAACACTATTTGTAATCAATTATAATGATTAGTGTAAGCTCAAACATTGATTTCTTAGGGGCAGATGTAGTCATTTGGGTGAACCACCTAAAAAGTTGTCTTATGTGCCTTATTTCATTGCATTTGGTTTGTTAATTGCATAAAAAGATTAAGTACCACCATTCACCCCCCTCTAGTGGCTGATTTTAATCCTAACAATTTCATTATCAAGCATCTGTCAAGAACGACTTTTGTAAGTGTGTTGTATTTGTTTGGTAATTGGTCTCACAATGACTTCATGATGAAGTCAAATCTGTTCAAAACAAATAGTAGTAACATTAGACTTGAATGACATTGATGGATTAAAATTCTGGTGTTCATAGGCTAAGTTAAATGCAGTGCACAAATCATTGGTCTTTTGAAAATGTAAAAATATACCAAGGTGTATTTGCAGCACTACATTCACACAAGTAGAGTAAAAATTGAAATAAAGGCAAATAGCTATGCAAATTAAGTTGTCTGAAGTCATTGAAGAGGAGATAATTATTGAGGACGAATGAAATAGATATGGTTAGTGATTCTTGAGATATCATGAGCATATTGAAGGTTTAAAGTTGAAGAATCAATAAATTGATTCAATAAAGAAAAGAAATCTCTTATAGACACATATAATTTGGATTTTGATAAGAGTCAATAATTTATGGATATGAAGGATAATGATATTTTAGATATGTATAAGTATTTAGGAATTTGCTGCATGAAAATTATTATATTGAATGAAAATAAAGTATATGGTTAAAAATTTCCATGTCAGTAATTAGTGAAATCTGATGTTATAATCCGTTATAATGTTTTTGGGAAATGATTATTTAGGGGAAACAGTACTTCATTATAACGAATAGAAAAATTCATTATAATGTATTTATTAGGGTGGCCCTTTAGGGCACCCTTATATAAAGGACCGAAAGAAGGAAAATCGCATCGCCCTCTCCCATTTGCCGCATACCTTCATCCACAACAGGGATTCATCTTCGAGTGGTTGAAGGTCAATCTGGTGACATTTCAACTGATTTTGGTAGGTTGCTACCGAAAAGGTCAATACACGTCTTCTTTCAATTGGACAAGTACGAAATAAATTATTTTGGTAAAGATTCGAGCCGGATAGTTGAAATCCAAGATAAAAATGAACCTTTAGAAGAAAAATCATTTGATCAAGTGTTTTTTTGGTTGATTTTTGGAAAATTCCTATGCATTCTTATGGTTAAGGGTAAGGACACCTAATCCTACACATCTAACAAAGGATACAACACATGAACGTGGATGAACCAAATGGGAGCTTTTATCCTACTAGGTTATTTAGAAATCCCTTAGCAAAAAAAACATATCATGGAAAATATTGTGGAAAAGAAATTTTATATAGAAGAACTGTAAACTTTATTGGAATGGAAAGCATAAGATAGAAATTTGAGTATCAAGGGTTGTTGCATTTCCTTCAACCACTAAGAAAGTTTTTCTAGAAGCCATTGCTTTGTTCTATACAAATTTGATTGAAATTGATGGAGGATGCAACTCTTATGTTAATGGAACTCAATTCACTATAACTAAGCAAATGCTTGAAGTTCAACTGGGTCTTTCAAATAAAGGGACAAATGTTACCCTTCCCATATGTTAAGCCCATGGGCTTGGTGTAGAGTATTCTATGTGCAGAGGCTTGACCCTCTCTGTGATGTAAAAAAATCACATTACAGTTACATATGTTTAAATATTATATTTTATTTTCTTAATTTTATTATTTTTAATTATTTTTTATATTATTAATATATTTATAGATATTTTCAGTTGTTTGGTGATTTCAAGCTTTCATATATTTGTGTTTTTCTTTAATATTTGCAACTGTAAGAGCTTTTGATTATTGCTACTAACATAAGCACTTATTTCGAAATTGACTAATTTCTTAGTGATTGCCGTTATTATTTATAAAATTTTATTGATGCATTTAATGAAAAGTATTATTTGTATATAAAGACTAAAAAAATAATCTAGACTTTCACCAGCTGTGTCCAAGTGTCGAAGGTACCTGGCACCATAATAAGTATGGCCGAACCAACTTTATTTCGGAAGAAGCAATAACCTACTAAATAAGTATGAATGTTAAACCAGGTTCCTTGGAAAAGAAATCTAACAAGCAGAAACCAGGAAGACTTTACAGACACAAGTGGCAAATGCTATAATATGAAAATTGCAAGTACCCTACCAAGTTTCTCAGCAGGGTGTGCAACCTTTTGCTATATTTAAAATTCAACCATAACTTCCTTGTATGGGTGCACGAACACTTCAGTGTAGAACAGCAAACAAAAAAGACAAATTGCAGTTTCTCACAGAAAATGTAGATATCAATGAAAAAATCAAGTTCAAAATAATGTTAATTAAATCACAAAGCAGCCAAACATACCGCTGACTGATATCACAGAGACGTAAGCAAACATACTACTAATTAATTAAATCACACTTGCAGAGTAACAGAACAATATATGACATAAGAGAACCACAGGAAAATTATATTGCAAGATTTAGATAGACAGGCTAGCCCTAAAGGTAACCATTACAATGGATAATCAACTCAAGACAGAAGTCTCATTTGTAATGATCAATGCGTACATAATTTTTCTTATTAGTTAACACAGTATGTGATGATTCTGTTTCCAATTTCACAATCTCCAACTTAACAATATCAGTACAATTGGTTATTGCACACAGCACTCAGCCATTGTGCACACATGCCTACCTCATGCTATGATGGAACCTGATAAAGACATTGACTTAACTTCCTTGTCAAAAGCCTTAAAACTAAATGTGCTGATAGTAGAAACATTAAATATGGTAAGTACATGTTTGCCTGTGACTCATATTGTTTTTCATTTTTCTCATGCAAATAAAGAGATAGACTGTTCTGTATCATGCAAGGAAGAGACCTCCTTCAAAAATGACATGGGCATGATCTCTAAGTAATGAAATAATCAAATAGTCCAATATAGTAAACAAAGAAAAAGGCCCACGCAAACACTTTAATTAATGTGTGGCACTCCAACGAAAACACAAACTAGCAAGAAATCTGATAATGTAGGTTTTTGTGCTTACATGGAATTAATACCTGATAGAAGGTACAAGCACTATTGTTTCTGGTCAACTGAGTTATTTCAGTTGATTAAAATAAACTACCATGTTACATGCAAAATAAATAGGTTTTTAGTCAAGAATGGGACATCAAGAGCTACAAAATGTGGATTTCACACTTGCTAGAAACAATTGTCAAATGCCGAATGCATTTGCAAATTGAAATTAATAAGTATTTAAAGTCTAAACAATAAATATGCATTGTAAAGAAGATTATTTAGAGGAATATAAATTACTAGATACAAGGAAGCTCATGTCTTACTTGGATCAGTGCTGACCAATGTAGCTGTGCCTCCAAAATCACAACTTGTAGGAGTTGGGTTCTTCTGATAGTAGAAGTTGAATGCATAGGATGCATGGTCATGGAGTGTGTTAGGGTTATAACAACTACCCGTCTGTTGTATTGCTGAGCAATCTGCTCCTCCAATCCCACAAGCATAATTGATTGCAGTTTCTAGTGCAGCATCAGGTGCATCTGTCTTGGCCACACACCACATTTGTGCTCCATTACCAGATGAAGCAGGCATTGTGCCTGGTGTTATACCACCAACCACGCCACTGGGTGGAGGCAATGGATCAGTGACAGGATTAATGATGGGAGGGGGTGGAGGAATAACAACAGGATTTGTTACTGGTACCAGGGGTGGGGGTGGCAATATGATAGAAGGTGTTGTGATAGGAGTTGTACGATTTGTTGCTGGGATGGTGGTTGGTGTTGTTGCAGAATTTGTGCAGATAGCTGTGGATGGTATAGAAATATAAATATTTAGTCTAATTCCAATGCAATTTCCATAATTTTTATAAACTAAATATAATTTTCTGAAATTCAAAAATGTTTGCTTCTCAAACACTATAAAATCTTCATTCCTTGTAGTCAGGATAAAAGGGTCAAGTGTTTCATTCATGACCATACCCAGCAATATAACCACTCTCGATCAGGGTACATAGGTTTGATGTCATTGACCTATAAAAGCTTCCACCTTCCAAGTACCAAAAGCAGATGCCAATTTCCATTTCTGATTAAATTACTTTATTTTTCTTAATTTCTATATTATTTTTATTAAATATTGTAACCTATATTAGGTATTAGTGATAACACAAGGATGAAAATTATCTAATCAAGCATACAGCCAATAACAAAATACTTCTACCTGGCCATAAATCACATTCATAGAATAATGGCTAGTGAATGGCTTACCTGGATTCATGCTGACAAGCATTGCGGCACCTCCAAAGTCACAACTTGTAGGAGTTGGGTTCTTCTGATAGTAGCTATTGAATGCGTATGATGCATGGTCAGCAATTGTGTTGGGGTTATAGCAGAGACCTTCTGGTTGTATAGGAGAGCAATCCACCCCTCCACTGCCACAGGCATAGTCAAGTGCAATCTGGAGTGCAGCATCTGTTGCCCCAGTTTTTGCCACACACCAGCTCTGTACTGAACTAGTTGGTGTGCTTGTAGGATTGGTTGCAGGTGAAAGTGGGGTTGGTAAGGTGGAGGGAACTGTCACAGATGGTATCATCGGTTTTGTTGGAAGCACATTGACAGGACTGGTGGAAGGAACAGTGACTACAACAGAAGGTGTGCTACTAGTTACCGAATGATTGATTATTGGGGTTGCAAGATCACCCTCGCTTGTTGCATTGCTGTAATCCTTCTTATGATCAAGTAGTAGCCTGTGAGAAGATGGTAGGATTTCTACCTCTTCATCACCCTTCCTAGAACTGGAATCCACACTGAATGGGATTTGTACAAATATTTCATGAATTCTATTCCTCAACTGGGAATCCAACTTCAAGGATTCAACCACCTTACTGACAGATGTAGCTAGATTTCCAGCTTTTGAGACTGCTGAAACCTGAATTCTATGAACTACAGGTACGTCAATGTCACAGACTTTGGTATGAGTATGATATAGAGTCTGCACAAAGAACTGATCAAAGCAATCTTCACAACCCAAGTCCTCTGCTGGGATTTCAACAACCAAATGAGAATCGTGTTTCCTAAGAAACTTGATTAATTTTTGGAGATACTTCACATGGTTCTTGCACATGTTCTCCACGAGTGCAAGAGAGAAGATTGGAATGACCTTGACCCTTTGATGAGGTCCAATGCTAGTGAGAACATGGTGGATTGATTGCAGGGTGGGCAGAAGTAGAGGGTCGATGACCACATCTTTTTTGACTACCATGATGTTAACATGTGGTGGGAGATTTCGAAGTTTGGATTTGATAAAGGAAAAGGTTGAAACCTGTGACGCAGAGAGATTTTTAAGGTCTAATAGACTGAAACGGAGATGGAAGGATATGCATGTGGTGGAGGAACCTAGGAGGAATCCAAGGTCTTTAACAGGGATCCTAATACAAGTGAAGGACATCTTGTGTCTCCCCATTTTAAAAGATTGAATATCTGCTGTTGCTAGCGTGATCCCAACATCTCCTTTTGCATCGAATGGGAAGCCAATCAGTGTTCCTGACCAAAAGAAAGAACAAAAAAAAACAATTCAAGCAAGTGATTGGTAAAGAACGAAACAGCCGAAATCGAACACAACAAGCATCTCCTTCTGTGGTACCATGGAAATGTAAACAAGTAGTGAAAAGTAAATTGAAGAGCTGAATAACAGAAAATGGTGATGATCCAACACAATCAAGAACTAGCTTGCGATGGTTGGTATGGAACAAATAAGCAGCAGACAGAGAGTGGAAACAGATGGACTAAGCACCTGAAGTGCATAAAACGAGAGACGAAACTAGGAGAAGGAGGAGGAGGAGGAGGAGCGAGTTGGCTGTGACGGCGCCCATTGGAGTGAGATTGGGAAGGAACCCAAGTTGCAACCCAGATGGGCTTCCAAGGTGGGGGGGAGATGCTGGTATCCGCTGTACGTTTAAGTAGCAGCCAGCCACCGACCCTCGCGTCAGAAAGTTGATGGCACAAACAAAGATAGTTGAAGAGATGGAGGCAACAAAAGCGAAAAATAAACTAATGAAAAGTAGAGAAAAAGATTACACTTTCTTTTTTTTTCAAAATGGGTGGGAACGTAGAGCTTATCCGAGAATATGACGACTGAAGATTTATAGAAAAATAAAAGGGAGCGTTGCTTTTCCTTCTCTCCACTCGGAATATATTCTTCGTTCAATTTAATCCTAAGCTTTTATTTTAGTTTAGAGGATGAATTACAATGATGATGAATTACATCATTGTTGGTGAACTACCGATGTGGGGTTTTTTATCTTATCATTAAGAATAACAGATCGTTTCCTTTCTCAGGAGAGAAAAATACATAAAAGGTTTGGATTATATATGTACTTCATATATATTTGAAACTTTTAAGATTTATGACAAACTTTGTATTTTACAACTTCCTTTGAAAAAACATATGTCTCGTCTATATTATGTTATTACTTTTAGATGTACAAGATTCTATTACATGTATAAAAGAGAGTACAAGTATATAATTATACAATCGTAATAGAACCAAACACGAAAAAACGTGCATATAGTAGCCATTTGGATTGCTCTCTCTTTTTTATTTATGTTATGAGCAATTTGACATGCACTTAGCAGCATAATCCTCTTTATTTGGGTGTTGATTCAACCCAAATATTTTAGGTAGTTTAGACTCTTATGATGAGCATTTATGTTATTAGCAATTTAGGCTCTTACTATTAGGATTGATTGACTTCACTAGAGAGGAGGTGAATATTGAATAAAATATATATTCAGTAAAATCACAAGTAAAAATGGTAAAGAAAAACACAAAAAAATTTTATAGTGGTTCACTCTAAACCAAGGCTAATCCACTCCTTAAGACCTCTTCTTAAGAGTTTCACTAACTATTGAGTATTTTACAGATTCACACTCCAACATTTACGCTTCTTTACTTTTATAAACTCAACAAAGAAAAACCTTAACTACAAGGACACTACCTTGCTACCTTACAAAGAACCCTACTTTGCAGTACTCATCACTGCTAAGTAAAGATGTTTTTTATTGCAAAACAATGGACAACTTATAACACAACTTTATTAAAAAATCAAAGACATGCACAAGCACAAAAAATCTCACAAATGACACACAACAAGAGTACACAAAGTTTGCACAAGAAAAGCCATAGGTTGCTCCTTGCTCCTCCTCTCTTTTTATAATCCAGTCCTCTCGTAAATGAAATGTTGTCCTTCAATTAGTCATGAATTGAAACTTTCAAATCCTTCATTTATTTTGAATTCTTGCTCTTTGTGTTCATCATATGTTTATGGGTCCTCATTCTTTTGATCCTGCAAAAATTCTCTCATGAAATTTCAGAATTAAGGATCTATATCTGGCAAAGATCACTAATGGACAAATGGTTTTTTCACTTAGGTCAAATGAAATCTTCATTATCCACAGAATGTCTAGACTTGTATTACAAATCTTCTGTTAGGCATTCAAGCTTAGACTTGTAAACATTTTAAGTATAAATAGAATGTTTGTTTTAATAGACCAGAACATCTGTTTAATTCTCCTACAACACAAATAATTGGAGCAAGTTATAATGAACTGTCCATCAATTAGTGATGAAACATCCATTTAGTACAAGTATATAAAATTTATTTAAAAAGTTATAATAGAATGTTCATTGACCGAAGTCGGAAATCTATTCAATGATAGCACTAAGATGAATACAAAGGATATAATGGAATGTTCATCAACCAAAGTCAAAACATCCATTCAATATTACTATCAAAAATAAGTATAAGGATTATAACAAAATTTTTGTCAACTATTGTTGGAACATTCATTCACTAAGATACTAAAAAACACAAGCCAAAATAATGATGGATTTTCTATCGCAATATGATGGAACACCCGTCTTACAATAATACTTAGGATCAAATGAATTTTATCTAATATGATTACGGAACATCTATTTAATAACCTCAAAATGTCCATCTAAAACCCTATATAACAATTCTTAGTTAATAGCGAAAAATAATTAATGAAATCTCCATTCAATGAGTACAGAACTTCCATGATTTCTTCAACCTGTTCTATGCAACTCCATGTTTCTATGAAGAGTCTGTGTCATCCATGGTACTTCCATCAATATAACTTCCTGTAAAAATAGAACTTTTGCATAATAAGTCAGAACTTTCAGCAAGTTACACTTGTAGGGAAATTATACTTACTATCATCAAAACTTATTTTCCTTAATAATCTTTTCTTTTTCGATGATGACAAAACTTAAAGTAAATAATTATAATTTCGTGCATTTATACACAGAAAAATATTTCATTCAAGCATATTTGAAGAGAAATAACATTCAATAATATTCAAGTAAACATTTACAATAACAGTACTTCTCTGAATAAACAGTAAAACAATAACAGTAACAATACTTTTTAATAATAAACAATAAAGCAATAATAATAGTAACAGTACTTCTCTCCCCCTTTTTGTTATAGTCAAAAATATTGAACATAAACATTAAATAGGCACATCAATTAATATTGTCTTTAATATAGTCATGAAGTTCATTCATCAAATTAAGCATATCCTTCCTCTTTGCTACTAAACTTGTTGATTCAATTAGTCTTGAAGTTAGCATTCTCATCTTGCAGTAAGGACAATGCTTCATAAATATCTTGATTATCAACAGTTGATTGTGATGATTTTGAAGAAGCTGCTTCCATCGCCTGTTTACCTTTAGACATGTATAGGCATCTTTTAGCAAACTTCCCTTTCTTTGTAAATTGAAATTTAGTGATGGGCTTTATTTTGAGTGTGCCAGATTTATATGTAGTTATATCCATATCCTGCATCATCAAAATCACTAGCAAGATAGTACTATCGAATAGTTTGGTCTTCACATTTTTGATGTGGCATACAGGGCTGCCATCAGTGGCATTAATCCTACTTAATGCCTTCTCAAAGTTAGAAAGCTTTCTCAAGACATAGTTTAGAGGAGTAGAGGAGTCGTGAGGAGAGAATTTAAGGGAGTAAGGAACTTGGGGGAGTCTTGGGAGGAAGAGGATCTACTGGAGGGACAAGAATTTCGAAAGAAGTGGTGAGGAAAGGTGGAGGGAGCTGGGATCTAGAATTTGGGAGAGAGACAATAGGAGGGTTAGTCTCAGGAATGGAGAAAGGAACTTCAGGAAAAGGGGTGGTGGAGTCAAACATTTAGTCTTTAGTTTGGCAGGCTAAGGAAATTTACTACATATACTGGGCCATAGTAGCATACCAATCTAATTTAGACTACCCCACAATATTAGTAGTGTAGGTAAGGAAAGTGGGAGGAGCAGAAGGGGTAGAGTTGTTCACAAAAACAGAGGAAGAGGGGAATTCAGGAGTAATTATGCTAGAAGAAGAGGGAGTATTGGGAGTCTTCCCCATGGTAGTCTCAGGAAGAATGACAAAAGTGCAAGGAATGTGTATCTCCACTTGAGACACAACAAGAGAGGAATGAGGAGGAATCCTAAGGATCTCATGGTTGAATGTCCTGCCCACAGTTGCAGTCAATAAAGGAGGGACATGTACGTTGATAGAGGTAGGAACCTCCTTAGAAACAATCTAGGTAGGGATGGCTGCCATCTTCTTAGACTTGGATCTAGTAACTATGGGATCCCTAACAAAAGTTGGTGCCAAATACTTGTTCCGCTTCTACACAACACTTGTAATTAAATTCTTGTAAAAATTGTGTGTGAAATATTTTAATTTTATCACAAGTATATATGTTCAAATATAATTAGTGTGCAAGTATGAGTTTGTCCACATAGATTAGTTTTTGCTTGGTGTTTAGTTAAATTGGTGTATTCAATTAATGGAACAAGTAAATATATTTCTTTTAAGTAATGTCACAATTGATTTGTTCCAATTAACTGCTAGAATACTCTTTAAATACTTATTAAATTATACCTTCTAGAGAATTTTTCATTAACTTTAATTTCTTCACCACTTAGAATATTTTGATTTTTAAAATTAGTCTTTTAGTAAATGATTTAAATTTTGCACTGAAAGACTCTATCCAGTGAGTTTAACTTCCAAATATTTAATTCTTCTTAAGTCTTATCATTATACACTTCAATTTGCATGTAATTTATCATTTTGCTCAAAGAAAATACTTAACCATTGAGGTAGCTCATGGGTAAACATCTTTACCCTCAAACTTACTCGAGGGTTGTGTGATAAAAGTGAGTTTCAGATGTTTAAATAGTACAATTTGAATTAGCTGAAACTTCTAAGAGTTGTATACTTATATTTTTGATCTTTTTAAATATTTTAAAACACAACAAACAACATAATGCATGAAATACAACATAGTACAAATACCTTGTAAAAATAAAATGCAACATTCAACATTACAGTAAACATGAAATCATTCTCTAAATATCGTAACCGAGTTGATAAGTTGAGTGTTTGTAAATTTGAGTGTAAATATTAAGGAAAAGTAAAAATAAAGGAAAAGGAAAACTAAAGAACACCTAATGCTTCATTGCAATTTCTCCCTTTGAAACTTGCTTAGGCTTAGAACTTCTCTTTCTCCTTACTTTCGGTCCACCAGGTCGTCAATCTGGCAAGCCTTCCTTTTGATCTTGAAATGAGATTTTGGGTGTCACTCCACAATTACACCATGGAACAGAGGAGGAAGCAATCAGCGTTGAGAGTCTCTACTTCAAAGATACACTCAGGTTGAGAAAATAACAGCAAACACACTAAGAAAGTGATTGGAGAAGAGGTCATCAATCTGCTCTCTGAAGAAGTGAATGGGTGGAAGGTGGAAGATGGAAAATGCCCTGTGAATGGTGATTTGACGAAGAAGAGGGGGGGGGTTTAGTTTCATGGCTATAGGACTGTTTTATAGGTTGAAAGAGTGGTAGTTCACGAGCTAGTAGTTAACAAGGACGTGATGCACATTTGGATGTGTCAGATCATTCCATGTAAGCCCACTTCTTTAGCCTGTCCTTCCACGTTCTCCATGGTTGAGCTTCAGCTAAATTAAATTTCTCAATTCTACTCTTATACTTCCCTACAATTGCTCATCAAATTTCCTTGCAAATACTCAAAGAATACATTTCATGAAACACATCATATTACAGGAAAAATAATTCATAATATTTAAATCTTAACTATAATTGTAATCGCTAGTACATCAATGAAATTCATTGCACAAAATAAGTAGGGCACAGGCTCAAGGGTAACCCAGTTTACCCTCACGTAAGTTCGTGGGTAACCGTCTTAACCCTAGGACTCTGCACTTAGACATAAATCATGAATTTTTTGTGTGAATTAATCATTTTATTAGCAACTTAAAGAGTCAATTATCAATCATTCATTCCCTTTTCAGTAGGTAATCACCACAAATATAATTCACAACTTAAAACTTAATTCATGCATCAGTAAAGTGAATAAACATGTATAATGCTCAAAAGTATAGTTAACCTTGTAATCATCATTACTTAATACAAAATGCAACTAAAAATCATTAAAACACATGAATTAATATCCATAAAATGCACACTTTTGAGTTTGAACAAATCCCTCATACTTAAGTTTTACTAGTCCCTTAGCAAAATACTAAAATAAGACTAAAAACTATGAAAGTAATAAAAACTATTAAATAAAATTAACTAAAACTATCCTACGCCACTTTCGTAGGGAACACGACTACACTTAGTAGGTGCAACAAGCCTTTAAACCCCTAAGTTACCCTAGTGGTGGAGTTGTGTCTCCAGAGGATTTTCAGTGGATACACCCACAAAGTCAAAAGAAATAAAAAGAGAGAGAGAGAAGAGAAACATAACCAACTAAAGGATCATTTGAATCACTTGTTGCTATAAAAAATTTAGGGGAATAAGGTGGCTCAGTCTTACAACACTCCCTCTCCTTGCCCTTAAAGTGAATAGACTCATTTTAAAATGTGAACAAGAAGTCACCTATTCATGAGAACCATTTGTCTTGTACAAGTAAGAGGAATTCATGCATTCACTACTCTCAATCAGAAATTAAATCATTAAAACAAGCACACATCTCACCAACAAAAGAAGGTAATTTAAGATATTCCCTTCTTTTCTAAGATATTGGAAAATGCTTTGGTCGATAGACAAGGGATAAGACAATAATACACCATCACTCAAAATGTTAATTTGTTGATATGATATCATACTACTTCATTCTCACATCCCAAGTAACTTCGAATATTTCCCTTTTTTCTACCCATATTGACATTGATCCTTTGAATTTTCTAATTCTTTTTCAAATTTTATTTATTTATTTTAACAGTCACTTCCTTTTCCTTTTTTTTTTTTTAAAAAAAAAATAACACAAAGTAAATGACATAACTAGAATTGCACTCTTAAAACTAATAAATGACCCTTAATCGATTAATTTCACCACCTTATATCTCCATAACCTAATTTCCAAATGAACTCCATGGTGTATTAAAGTTCATACCTTTGCTATCTTCCTTCATATAACCTCTAACTCAAAGAAGTTTGGGAGATACCTTAGGATAATGCTCACCAGAATGGAAAATTTTCATATCATAATCATTTTTATGTTGACACTTAGCATGGGTTTATCTCACCACTCAAATAGGGTAATGAGAAAGGAAAATGATTCACTTTAGAAAAACTAGGTTAACAAGATATTAATTCAAATGAAAAAGGAAGACTCAACCTATTGCACAAGTTAATTTGAAATCCATCTCATCTAAGGGCAATAGGTTACTTGGAATTGGCTCTAAAAATTCTCCTCTCAATATAATAGGGTCTTTCCATTAATCCTAATAGCAACACTTGAAACTACATTCTTCAAGTTTTGTTCTTGAGAAAAACATAAAAGATATTAAAGATATGAAAATCAAAGAAAATCACAAATATCAGAAAAGAAAATTTTTTAAAATTTTGAACATTTTAAACCTACTTAAACTTACTTAAACATAAACCTTAAACATAAACCTTCCCCCCCCCATACTTAAACTTTGTATTGTCCTCAATGTAAATGGAAAAGTTTAGTATAGATAGGAAAAGTCATGGCAAATATGGTGTATAATAAGCATTCCCAACATCAAACATGAAAATATGATGCATGCTGAATAATGCATTGAACTTAATAAGATGAAGCATGTGAAATGCATAAGTAATGCTGCAGAAATTAAATACAAGTGCTATGCATCAATAAAAAATGATGATAAAGAGGTGGTACATTTTTTCATAGAAACAATATAAAAGAAATAAAAATAGTGCTTCTATATATTTATGCTTGTGGAATTTTAATGGCACACAAGAAAACCAGGTGGTTTATAAATAGACACCACCAAACTGCAACCTCATTGGCTTAAGCTATGTGGTGTTATTCATCCCCTCCATGAGCTATGTGCCCATCAGGTAAACGGGGATTTTGAACAGATTAACTTGGAAGAGCACCTTTGTTTCTTAAGTTAAGTGAATTAGATATTAAGTTCAATTGTGTCTCAATTCTTTTAATAGCTTGATCATGTGCAGCAATTTGAGAATTGGATTTTAATGCTGTTTCTACTCTTTGCATTAAGCTTTCTAATTGTCTCTCAACATTTTGATCATGAACAGGTTGATTGTGATTTAAATTTAAAGAACTATTGTTCATTGCATTTTGTTCAATAAAAGGCTATCCTATAGATTGAGGTGGTTGTTGTCCTAGGTTTTTCCATGAAACATTAGGATGGTTCCTCCACCTAGGATTATAAGTAGGATTGAAATTAGAGTTATTACATTGATTATAAAATAAAGCATTAACATCTTCAGATTCATGTAAAATAGGACAATCTTCTACAACATGACCTATGGCAAAGCAACTTGTACATTTACACATGTTAAGTTCAATCTTTTGTTTAAGTTGTAATTCATCAATTTTATGTATTAAGCTAGCCATTTTAGCTTCTAAAACAACATATGGTTCAACAATATGAACTCCCCTAGGGGTAGGAATTTGTTCTTGACTTACTTTAGTAGCACTCTCCCATTGGGCAATTCTCTTGGCTAGATCTTTTAAAAATTTCCAAGCATCATCTATTCCTTGGTTCAGAAATCCATCTTGACTCAAAGATTTTAAGAGTGTCTTTGTGTGATAATCAATTCTTTTATAACCATCTTTTTGCATTATCTTTTAAAGCAAAAGGCATATACCTTAGTTTAATTGCATCAACAGACATGTTTGGTACTTTCGTCATATTGCAAACTTCATTAAATTCTTTTAAAAACCAATAAGCATCTTCTTTTTCAAATCCATGAAATTTTGGTAACTAGTTGATGTAATTGGAATTTAATTCAAATCTGTCATTAACACATTTGGGAAATGTTATGCAGGATGGTTCATCCATTAAATTAGGATAAAACATACTACCTATTATTTATTCTCTAGGTTGTTCTTGCTATGGGACAACCATAATTGTTCTTCTTGTAGGTGTTCAGACTAACCTATGAGATGAATCCTTAGACCAACCTGACATACAATATTTAAATATAAAAGAAGATTTGCTTGTGTACCGTCATAAAATAAGCTTTAGCTATCATTTCATGTTGTCATGCAATAGGTACATCTATTTACAATAATACCACAACTATAGTAAATGATATAAAATTTCAGATTTAATAAAAATATGCAACAAAACAATAAAGATGTTCATTTAATTTTGAGCACAATACAACAAAGATGTTCCAAAAGAAATAACAAACATTGTAAGTGTTCAACAGGGGAGTTTTTGAAACAACCCACGGCCAAGTTCGTGGGTAAACAAGTTTACCCTCGAACTTACACGTGGGTAGACAAAAAATACTACACACAGTGTTGCAGAGTATTTGCATAGGGAATTAATTCATATAACCACACTATAGAAGCAAGCAAGGTTAATTGATGAATAAGTTCAGCATTATAGCTCCATCAAACAATTGGATCTTGTAATAATAAGGATTATCCCATGCACAATAAATAAGAGTGTCTCCATTGATGAAACAGAAAGCTTTGATTTTTCCTTCATATGGCATGTTAGGTTCTGCCAGATCCTCTAATTGCAATTCTATGTATACTTGATTCCATTCCCATTTTGTAATGTCTTGTACCATCTAAATTTCAAATTTCATATCAACATCCCACCATCAAATTAAACTAAGATATGCAGGTTCTCCATTAGTTCCCCAAAATACAACCAACTCGACTAAATCATAGAATGAAATTGCCAATGCACCCACAGGGTATGGGACAGGTAGGAGCTTCACTAATTCATCTTCAATATTGATGGCAATGTGTACCCTCTCTTTCATTCGGCTATCACACAGAAGCCCATGGGTTTCCACTGGCCCCACCAGTAGATGGGCCGAGGTATAAAGAATTGAAAGGTATTTATGTGAGCGCATCACCACATGGGGCGGATGGCTCGTTGAACGGAGTCACCACCTTATTTTTGGGTAGAAAACAAGGAAAACCGGATGGGAAAGTGTCCTTCCACCATCGAAATGATAAAACCACGGGAATCACATAAAATCGTGTAACATGAGAGAACTAGATACGGGGCTCAGGGTACTGTTGGGGAAGGTGTTAAGCACCCCTAGACAGCCCGGGTATTCCCGGCCTCTCTCTGGCTCTAAAAATGGGAAACTACGACAGTCAGTCCGGCCATCCATGGCCTCACCTGGAAAGCTTTCCAGGGCATCGAAAGGGATAACCTCATCCCGTTCGATAAAACAAACGAGAATCGAACAAAGCGGGGTTTCGCACCAGATCTGGTGGTGAATGGGGGAGAGAAAGACACGAAGGTCACCCGTACGGACCTCTCAGCAGAAGAACTGAAGGTCGGGTGAGGCAGCCGGGTGGGCTGCCAGATAGCTGGCTAAACATACTAGCTACCGCGTCATATCCCCCCCCCCCCTTGACTGGAGATGAGAACTTACGTTACCACTTGGCCAGGGCCGGCACGGATGCATGCCGGTGGCCTTATTCCGGTAGGGCATCTTCATTTCTTCGGAAATCAGGAACCATCAGGTCGTATGTTTGTATACCCGAACGGCCGCCGCCGGCAAGGATGCATGCCAGAGATGTCATCTCGAAAATCTTTCTGGGGCATCGGGAATGTACACTTACATTTCCCAGAAAACGGGGACCGGTTGCAGGTTTTTTTATACCGATTCACTAGCGACGGGCCGGTTGGTTACCTGAATCATCTGTGCAAAGATGGGTTTTCGGGGAGTCGGTTGTCGACTATTTATACTGGCTTACCGGCGACAGGCCGGTTGGTTCCCCGAATCGTCTGTGCAAAGATGGGTTTTCGGGGAGTCGACTACTGGCTATTTGTATTGGCTTGCCGGCGGTAGGCCGGCTGATTCCCTGAACCATCTGCACAAGGATGGGTTTTCGGGGAGCCAGCTACCGGCTATTTGTACCGGCTTGTCGAAGGCGTCATCCCGGAAATCTTTCCAGGGCATCGGGAGTGTAGACTTACATTTCCCAGGAAATGGGAACCGTCGGGTTGTACTTGTTCGTACACCCGGATGGCCACCGCCGGCAAGGATGCATGCTGGAGGCGTCATTCCGGAAATCTTTTCGGGGCATCGAGGATGTAGACTTACATTTCCCAGGGATCGGGAATCGCTGGTTTGTACTTCTTCGTACACCCAAACGACCACCGCCAACAAGGATGTATGTCGGAGGCGTCATCCTAGAAATCTTTCCAGGGCATTGGGAATGTAGACTTACATTTCCCGGGAAACGGGAATCGCTGAGTTGTACTTGTTCATACACCCAAACGGCCGCTGCCAGCAAGGATGCATGCTGGAGGCGTCATCCCAGAAATCTTTCCAGGGCATCGGGAATGTAGACTTACATTTCCTGGGAAATGGGAACCACTGGGTTGTACTTCTTCATACACCTGAATAGCCGCCACCGGCAAGGGTGCATGCCGGAGGTGTCATCCCGGAAATCTTTCCAGGGCATCGGGAATGTAGGCTTACATTTCCCGGGAAATGGGAACCACCGGGTTGTACTTGTTCGTACACCCAGACGGCCGCCGCCGGCAAGGATGCATGCCGGAGGCGTCATCCCGGAAATCTTTTCGAGGCATCGGGGATGTAGACTTACATTTCCCGGAAAGACATGCGGAGATTGGGTAAAATGCATAAAACCTGCTGGGAAACTCAAAGTTTCCACGTAAAAGGACCCGATGGGAGGGTCACAACCGAACTGAAATCAACCGTGCCGGGTGGATTCACCCAGCCGGGAGGACGGCCACCGATACCTTCAGACGTGTTTCCGAAGGAATGATACCCGGGTCCGTCTTCCGACCTTTCCCTTGCATGGGGAAGGTGTTACATGGTCGGGGCTCGAGAAAGACATCGTGAAAATGTACGTAAAACGATGAGGACGGAAGGACTTACCTGCAGGGAGTCGTCGGCTGTGATCGAAAGTCGTCGCTCCAGTGCGGCGAACGGGCATCGAGGCTTTGAGCGTCTCCCTTCCTTTAGAACCTCCAGTTGGCGTTTTCTCCAAGGGCCGAAAGCGTACCGAGCATCTCCCGTGTTCCTACTATGGTTTCTCTAAGAGGTGGAAGCCTACTCAATGGGGTGGGAGGCTGCCTCTTTTATAAGGGGTCGCCTTCCTTCTTTGGGGCGCCTGAAGATGGAAGCTGGCGTGAATCTCGGTTTGATTATGCGGTCCGCGTAATTGATTGATTTGCGAGATTTAAGTGATTAAATCCTGTCGTATCTCCTAATTGATTCGGCTTGCCTTTTTGGGTAGTTACCCAGCAGCCGCTACATGGCAGTCGGATGCCGGTTAGTTCTATCCGGCTACTTCATGAAAGGGGAGTATGTTGGTTTAGATCAGTTTTCGGGGAGTCGGTTGCCAGCTATTTGTGCCAGCTGATTCCCTGAACCATCTGCGCAAAGATGGGTTTTTGGGGAGCCGGTTGCTAGCTATTCATGCCAGCTTGCCGGCGGCCGGCCGGCTGATCCCCCGATCCTTCTGTTCAAGCATGGGGGTCTACAGAATGCCCCTCCCTAGGCGAGGTTGTATGACCTCGGTGGAAGGAAATCGACGTCCTAGGGTTGAGCGACCCCCCATGCGTGAGTGGTAAGCCATGCGAGATTTCACACTTCGTGAATCATCTATCACTGGTTATGGAATGGAGTCGGACTTACACTCTCGGTCACTTGACCGAGGGATGCCATGTGTTAGTCGGCTGGTTGTACGGCAGCCACCTTGTGGGTGTCGGCAACCGGGTGACGAGGTGGAAAGCGTTTGCGTACCGTGTCCGAAGGCCGTGTCGGCGTCGCGTTATACTTCCCCACGTCTTAGCTCTTAGTCGGCCAGTTACGCGGCAACCACTTCATGGGAGCCGGCCACCGGGATGTGATGTGAAAGCTTAACGTGTTTCTTTTTCGAAAGCTGTTGTTGTAGTGAATAGTTACAACATACTTTTTGCGATGTTACGTTTCGGCTGGCTGGTTACGCGGCTGCCGCCTTGCGGGAGTCGGCAACCGACTGGTGACGTGGATGCTTCACGTGTTTGCTTTTTCAAAGGCTGCGGTTGATGCAGTGTACCCTCTCTTTCATCCGGCTATCACCTGGAAGCCCATGGATATCTGCCGGCCCCGCCGGCAGATGGACTGAGGTATAGAGAATTGAAAGGTGTTTGTGTGAGCGCATCACCACGTGCGGTTGATAGCTCGTTGAATGGAGTCGCCACCTTATTTTTGGGTAGAAAACAAGGAAAACCAGATGGGGAGTATCCTTCCACCATCGAAACAATAAAACTACGGGAATAACGTAAAACTATGTAACGATATGCGAAACATGAGAGAACTGGATACAAGGCTCAGGGTACTGTTGGGGAAGGTGTTATGCACCCCCAGACAGCCCGGGCAATCCCGGCCTCTCTCTGGCTCTAAAACGGAAAACTACGATAGT
Organism: Amphibolis antarctica; assembly: GCA_024699675.1. Taxonomy (NCBI): domain Eukaryota; kingdom Viridiplantae; phylum Streptophyta; class Magnoliopsida; order Alismatales; family Cymodoceaceae; genus Amphibolis; species Amphibolis antarctica. Next base: position 20,824 of record JAMKPZ010003146.1, read on the forward strand.
CAGTCTGGCCACACGTGACCTTATCCTAAAAAACTTTCCGGGGCCACCGGACAGACGGTTGGATATACCGGCTGCCACATCATATCCCCATATTAGAGATGAGAACTTGCATTATTACTTGGCCAGGGCTGGCAAGGATGCATGCTGGAGACAACATCCCGGAAATCTTTTCGGGGCATCGGGATGGTAGACTTACACCTCCCGGAAAAGAAACGGGCACCGTCAGGTTGTCCGTGTTCGTACCCCCGAACGGCCACCGCTGGCTTCCTTGCCGACGGCGTCACCCCGGAAATCTTTCCGGGGCATCGGGAGGGTAGACTTACGCCTCCTGGAAAAGAAACGGGCACCGTCGGGTTGTACGTGTTCGTACACCCGAATGGCCACCGTCGGCTTCCTTGCTAGCGGCATCATCCCGAAAGTCTTTTCGAGGCATCGGGAGGGTAGACTTACGCCTCCTGGAAAAGAAACAGGCACCATCGGGTTGTACGTGTTCGTACACCCGAACGGCCACCGCTGGCTTCCTTGCCGGCGGCGTCATCCCAGAAATCTTTTCGAGGCATCGGGAGGGTAGACTTACGCCTCCTAAAAAAGAAATGGGCACCGTTGGGTTGTACGTGTTCGTACACCCGAACGGCCACCGCCAGCTTCCTTGCCGGCGGCTTCACAGGTCAGGCTTCCAGTTTGAGGAATTCACACAGGAGTGTGAGGAGCTATTGCCGGTAGGGCTCGGGCATTTCTTTACTAATTTTTGTTTCTTTTGGACATTGTTCATCCCCAAGGTTTACAAGTTTGATTTCGTTAGTAGACGTTATCCCAACAGATTCGAGTGGTTGGACCCATGGGCCTTCTTCTTCAAACTCTTGATAAGGATTGTCGATGTCTTCTGCGGCTTGTGGACCCTTGGGCTGAAAGGGCGTTGGATGATGGACCTGGTGGGAGCAATGCCCGTGGTCTCTCGACTGGGTGCCGGGTAAGTGGACTAGCTGTCGGTTCGAGGTAGCGGTGAACCTTGGGAGTGCTTCCAGGGAGACGGTGGTGGACCTGCTGTACCCGTCTACTTGAGGTGTCACACCGTCAGACTCCATCTGTTGTTCCGGCCGCCAGGCGTTCAAGGAAGATGAGGGACAGAATGCCCCTAGTTCTGTCCTGGTGGGAGGAATCGGCTGCCTGGTGGATAGGAGGTGGAAACCGGACGGAGCCCCGGATGGAAAGGCAGCAGATTGGTCACATTCGCCTGCTTGAGTGATTGTGGCAGAGGAGGGGCAGAATGCCCCAAGTTCTGCCTCGTGATGTTGGCCAGTATTCTGCTTGTGAAAAAGGTTGCCCAGATTGAGTAGGCTAGCTACTCCGACTCCATGATGTGGCACCCTGATGAGGGTTGATGGTTTTCGGTTGATTTAACTGGTGCCCAGAGGATCTGTTGTCTGTTGTGTCGAGTGAGAGACTTGCTATGATTGCCAAGCCCCAGTTGACTTGGTCGGGTTGCCAAGTCAGTGGCTACTGAGGACACAGCTGCTGGTGCACTTGTGCGTGGGATTCCAAGCCCTGCTGTTGAAGGATCTGGTTTTGGCATGAGTCACCCAGAAGCCACGTGACAATGACCTCCCCTTTCCATAGGAACTTAAGCATCCTATGAAGAGTGGAAGGTACGATGGAGTTTTGGTGGAGAAATGGATGGCCCAGGATGAGGTTGTAGCTCGGGGGAATGTCTACTACATGCACAGGAACTTCGAAGGTGGCTGGTCCGGTGACGAGGGGAAGGACGACCTCACCTTTGGCTTCGTGAAGAGTGCCATCGAATCCTCTCATCACCCGGTCGGTGGGGAGCAAGTCTTGTTCTTTGATCCCCAGCTTGTGCAGGACTTGTAGTGGGCACAGGTTTAGCTCGAATCCGTCATCGATCATTACCATGGGGATGTAGAGGTCCTTGTATTGTACCCGAATGTACAAGGATAGGTTGTGGTCGGTCCCGGCCAGTGAGAGGTCTAGATCTAAGAAGTAGACGAAGGAGGGGACCGTTACTTTGGCCACCATTCCTTCTATGGCCCCGAGAGTGAGACCTTGGTCCACTTTGGCTATCTACAGCGCTTTGAGGAGAGTTTCCCGGTGCTCGGTAGAGGATCAGAGTAGATCCCATAGGGAGATGTCTACCCGTATCCCTTGCAGCTGGATTGACAAGTTTGGGAGTGGCTGCGACTAGGTGGTCGATGCTGAGGAGGTGGCTATTGATACCACTGAGGCGGCAACCGGTTGCCAGTTGCCGGTTGCCGATTGCTGGTTGAAGTTTGTCTTACTGTTCCCGGGATGGAGATCCCTCCAGGGTGCGACTTTGGTTGATATACCTGGCCAGACCTGGTTATAGCCGTACATGTGGACGGCTGTTCTATCCCTTTGCCTTTGTGTTGTTCAGAAGTGAGTGTGGCCAGAGGGGAGGGCTTGGTGAACTGTTGCTTTGCCAGGTGCGCTTGGAGTGGTGCCAGCGTTGCAGCCGCTGGAGAGACTGTGCCAGCTGAAGTGCCGGTTGTGGGAGTAAAGCCGGTGGCTGAGGCTTTGGGGATTGGAGGTACCACCGGGATGACTGCCCTGACTGGGGTAGTGGGTGAGTAGAGAATTACCTTGGGTTGAGCCCGTATGGTTGTCGTGGTGGCTTGCTCTCTTGACGCGACAACCATAGGCACCACCCGAACGAAGAATTTTCCTACAGGTGGGGATGATGCCTATTGCGGTGTAGGCTTTGAAGACTTCCTCCTTCTCTGGTG